>NBZC01000017.1:0-157880 GCA_002245345.1 Scheffersomyces stambukii
GGGGGGGGGGGCGGCGGTATATACAGTCTCGAGGATTATATGGGGAGTAACGAGTGGAAAACACCCCTTGGAGATTTAGCCACCGGTTGGTATTGACGATATCTACGCCAACCACAGCATAAACTCGAGCGCTACACGGTATGACAGCGTATTAGGCACAAATGCAAATTTTGATGTGAAATTTGCGTGTCGTGTAAAGTCCAACCACAATCAGGCCAGGAACCACCTGTGGCAGACGATTGGTGCAGAAACGCAAGAAGCAACTCGGCTACCAAAAACAATAAAGGTGCGTCACCGTCTACAAGGACAGAAAAAACGGGCCATGGTTTTGTTTGTGAACGAACCAACAAGAAACCCCGGGGTATGAGAAAAAAGTCCCCAAATGCCACCTCCTCATTTGGGGTAGGTGAAGGAAAAACGTTGTAACCAGAGTAGCGTAGTGTCCTGGTTGATTTTGTGTCTCTGCGAGCCTTCCATGACACAATGAAACGTCACTGTAGCCTTCCATTGTGTTTCCAGTCATCACCAATTCGGTGCCAACTGGCTTGAGAAAAACATCCATTTCAGTGTTTACAATTGACCATAACCAGAATGCGCAATGGCAAACGTGGCTGGTGATGGCAAGGTGCGTCACCTACGAGCCATTCGTTTCTACAACTTGTACTTGTCACATGAGCCGGCCAAGGGACCGTCCAAGGTGACGGTATCCACCGGTACGCCAATGGAACGTAGACGAAGCTTGATGGCAGTGCCTCAGCTCGACACCTCCGAGAACCACAACCAATTGATTGCCATAAACAGCAGACGTATCCTTGACTCCTTCATCTCCATCCACCTCGTCAAACCCCACAAGCTTGTGTACATCAGCTCCGTCGAATCCAAGTCTACCTGTCCTCAGTTCAACGAAATAATCCTTCCAAAGTTACCAAAGACCATCGACAAGATTGTTGTCAAACTATGGTGCCGCTCCGAGCTAGCTATCAAAGATAGAGATCAATGGCGCTTGTTATCGGTGTACAAGATAAATTTGACCAAGTTGATTCCGCTTGGCCCTGACTTGTTTGACGAGATGTTCAAGCCAAACTCCATCATCATCAACCTCAATGGCCGCTGGTATACCCTTGTAAACCAAATGATACTAAATCAGGATAATTTCCTATTCTTGAACCAACAACACTCAGAGAAACCAGTGCCATCGTACTCGTTTGACTCCATCCGAAGTCTTAACAATTTGTATCGTTCGTTGAAGGAGTTGGAGTTTACCAAGCACAAACTAAGCAAACAAATCTCCGAATCTATAGGATTATTGCATGATCAGAAAAACATCAACAACATAAACCTTACCATAGGCATGCTTTCCTCTCGATGTGATCAGCTAGCCTTGTACATTGACAAACAAAAATCAGCAAATGATGCCCTCCAGTCGGAATTGTTGTCTACAAAACGAAAGATCCTCAACCTTAAAGAGGTCACAAATAAAAAGTTTCAGTCGATTCAGGAGATGGCTAGCAACCAATTGGAAATATACCAGTCGGAATTAGAGCCTTTAAAAGAGTCACTACATCAATCTGTCTTTCCATTAATAATTGACCAGCTACAAGCTGCCACCATGGTGATTCAACAAATCTTTTGCATAGATAACATGAATGGGACTATCAAATTCACAATCATGGGTCTTGAGTTTCCAACAGGTATTCTGAGCTTGTTGAAAATTTGCTACTACAACAAGGGTGACTTGTCCAACACCTACTATCAGCCTCAATTTGAAAACAATATCCAATGGCACAACTTCAAAATTGCCCAAATCAACACCGGAATATCCTTCATAATTCAACTCATTAACATCCTAGCATTTATCACAAATACCGAATTGAAGTATAAAATGATCCATCGAGGTAACCAAAGTGTCATAATTGACGAGATATCACAACTGACTACAGTACCGAACAAGTCACGGCCCCCATTCGAGTACTCGTTATTTTACGATGCAAAGATGGTTGAAAAGATAACAGATTCCCACAAGGTGATCCTCATGAACCAAGAATTTGAGCACGCTTTGAGACTTTTGAACAAGAATTTGGTGTTACTCAATAATAATGTAACCTTTCTCTACAAACAGTTGTATCATGACGATAAAAAAACCCATGTTATGAACAACAATATCCCCATAGACTGCTTGGATAACTTCCTATGGAATCTACAATACTTGATGTTATTTATAACTGCTCCAAACGAAAGCAGTAAGTGACATGTTCTTTATCTATGGAGGTTCTGTTTACGGAAATTTAATGCGACATCATCGAAACAATTTTGTAAATTTTCAACGCCAGAGCATTGTAGAACAATCAAGAAGCAATGAGTGATAGAAGAAGGATCCTTGGTCCTGCAAATCTAGTGATCCCCAACATACCGCACCTCCAAAGTACCGAAGATGGAGAAGCACTGGTAGATTCCAGCAATTCAAAATTTTTTGTGCAAACATCAACTATCGAAAATGCAAACGGTTCTGCCTTGATTCAACATGATAAAACCATCGTGACTGTATGCGTATTTGGTCCCCGTCCTATCAGGGGCTCCTTTGTTGATAGAGCTTCAGTGTCAGTGAAAACATCGTTTCAACCTGAGTTACCCCAACCTTATGAATTCATTAGTGATCCAAGACTGGGAAACCCCAATGCCAGACAAAACATGACCAATACTGAGCATAAGATTTCATCCTTCTTGGAAACATGCTTAATTCCCAGCATTGTGCTTGAGAAATATCCAAAGTCCACTATAGATATCGAAGTGAGTATTCTCAATTATGACGCGAGAAAGGTTTACCAAAATAATAATTCTGTGCTATGGCTTGTGCACTGGATAGTTAATGCAGCCACCATGGCATTGGTCGACTCTGGAATTGAAATACGAGATATGGTTACATCGGGTCATGTTAAATTATCGAAAAATGGTGACATAGTACATGATGAAAATGAGCAAGAAGATCAAATCGATGCTCTTTTGGCATTTATGAATCTTCAGAACAATGAAATTGTTGGGGTGTGGTTAGAGTCAGAGGGAGAAATGTCCACAGGCATCATGAAAGAAGTAATAGATGCTTGTCAAAAATCTTCAAGCAAGATACGTGCTAATTTAAACTCTTATCTATTATCAAAAATTAATTGACAAAATTTGTACATGAATATATCTAAGTTTATGTAAGGGTTAAATGTCCTTTTTGGAGGAAATTTCAAATTTGTCACTCTTGTAGGATAAATCTTCCAACACCTTTCTAATATTAATGAGCTTGAATGCTACCCCTCTAATTGTCAAATCTCCGTCATGGCTCAAGAAAATCTTGGGGTTGATTTTCAAATCAGTAGAGTTTGATATCAACTTGCTCAACAATTGATACACTTCCAAAACATTATCTTCATGATTAGCCACCATACTGATGGATGCATCGATAGTGTCAATTGACAACACCTTATCAAATATTTGTTTCTTCAAATCGTGAGCAAATGAATCGGTTTCACTGATGTCAAAAGGCACATCAAGTTCACTGCACTTGATTTCAAATGGCTCTGAGATGTATGCTACATCATGCTTACCATCGACATGATACCTAAACTCATAAACCCCTTCTTCCCAGAATAACCGTTGTTTGTCAAACACAAAGGTTCCCTCTCTGTCCTCACACCAGGTCCAACGGCCTGAAGAAGATAAAAGTGTTTTGTTTCTAGAATATGAAGTCTCCACAATTTTATATAACCCAATCCAATCGCGAAGGGAATATTGAAGCTTTGGTGCTTGCCATTGAATCTCAATTGGTGTACCCACTGTTGTAAAATTTGGCATATTATTTGCCCCTGGGGTTAACCCCTTAATAGTTAATTTATAATTCGAATTAGCAAAAGACAAGTTTTGAGATAACTCGATCAATTTTTGCTGAGACAACTTGGTCTTTGAATTTCTCAATTCGTTGATAAATTTATCTAATGAATCAGAGATTGAATTGCCCATCTTTCTACTGAATGAATCATCAGGGTCTTCGTTGCTCAATCTTCTCTGGATGGCCTCAGGTAACAAGTGTTTCTTGAAAGTTTTAGTGACTCCCGAGTCTTGAAGCACCTCCTGTTCGCCGTAAACTTTAATCATGTGGAACTTTTCAATAAAGTTTATTCTTATGAAGTTGTTGGCAACCCAGAGTATACAAGAAACCAAGTTTTCGACCGTTGGTAAAATGATAAAAACTCCCATAACTCCACACACGCCAAAAATCTGTTCTGGGTTGTTCAAGTAGCGATAAACTCCAGCTTTGGTAAGATGATTCATGACATTTTGGGATCTAGGGATAAAGAAATCACCGTAGAACCATCCAAAATATCCAATTGAATCAATTATAGAAGAATTGATCCAAATCTGGGTAACTATAAGGATTAAACCCAAAAACAATCTTAAATAATACCAATCTTCAAACAACAAATCACTCGAGCTTCCTTGTAAAAAGTGAGCCAAGTTCATGCCAAACAACGAGGAGTACGTCAAAGTAATTAATGAGTTGTACAAGACAGCCCAATTATTTAACGATTTTTCCACAGGAATATCATTTGCAAGACACCACTTTGTGAAATACTTTGAATGACTCTGCAATGCCAACAAAACACTAATGGAAACGGACTCGAATAATTTGGTGCACACGGTCAACGCAAACAACACAGAAACATTTGCAACCTTTGCATTTCTGGCAATCAAGGGAATTATGCCCCCATAGGTGACTGTCAAAATAAGGTTGACAACATCACCAGCACGCAAAGCATTAAAATTATATAATCCAACCAATGGTTTCAAGTTATCAAAATTTTTCAAATCCTTCAATTTCAATATTTTGTTATGATTAATTTCATTCTTGGAAGGCCCATAAATCTTGTCAATGTGGGGGTTCTCGATAAAATGCAAGAAAACCATTTGCAAGAAATGGCCAAAAATAGCGATTGCCAAAACAGTGTAAGATTTAGCAATTAAGGCAAATCCATAATAACCAGCATAACCGACAGAATACATGGGATGAGGCACCATTTCAAAGACACCATCAAATATCAATTCTTCGTTATTGATTTGACGGAAAAAGAAGTCTCCCCAATACCAAGCGTAATCTTTGATGGTGTTATGGGCGTTGACTTTGACCCAAAGGTTGAAAAGAATAAGGGAAGAGCCACCAACAATTCTAGACCAAACCACCCATGATGATTGATCATGCAAGAATTGGTTATTGTTGTTGATAGCACAAGTGTAAACTACCAAGACAAAGGTGGTAAAGTCAGACATCAAAATCAAGTCAACCACTTTTCTGAAAATTAACCAAGTATTAAATTCGATAGGGTACGAGTTTGTGGCATAGGAGCTACCTCTTTGACTTTTGATTTCCCCTTGGACAAGTTTGGCCAAAGTTGACTTTTGTTCGCCATCAAACAAGTGCAAATTCACTGCCCATTGCACCAATCGATTATTGTTGGATTGTTGGCGCAAGAGCCACCCGATTCCAAAATTGTACGACAATCTCCAGAAGATGTACATGCCCACAAAAATGTTGATTCTCAATTGATTATTGGGAATGAGAAACACCAACAAGTTTGACAATAAGCATACTAATATAACCAACTCAAGATTGGATTTGCCCACAGTGGGATCAAATAAAGTCTTGACCATATCGTGGGTCTCGGGGACAATAAAAGTATCACCAGAAAAGGTGATTCCACGAGGACCCGTCAACACATCCTTTTCCGGGGCTGGGGTCCCGCCATCAGCAACTCCCATATCGAGAGTCTTTTGTTTGGTATTTGTCTTGGTGGCCAGCATGGAACAATTGTGGCTTGCCTTGGATTTGGGGTGATTTTTTCACGGCACGGGTGCTACCTTTTTTCCGGGGTACTAAAATCCAACGGGGATCTAGAATTGGGTGGTTCCAAAAAAGGGTGCAAGTGGGTTGAGGGTTGGTTAATGGATTATTCCAGAAATCTCTCGACCAGCTTGAGTAGCGAATTTCTATATTATCGACCCTGATAGCAGTTTAACCAGTTTTTCAGGGTGTGGTTTTTCAACTAAAGTGCACCGTTTGTGATATGATAATAACACAGTTGGTATACGTGCTCAATAGGCGGAAAGTGTACTGAAACCAACAGACAATTGCCAATTCTACTTGCCACGAATGGAAAATAAAAGAAAAAGGAAAAGATTTACCTTGATTCATAATCGCTCCCTCCACAAGACCGTTAACCTTAAAATGTTGGCGCTGAAAAATCACATGCAGATCCTGATAAAGAAAAGTCACGTGATCTGCAACATTTGGGTGCAGGGTCCTGCCGTTCTTTGCCGGGATCGGGGCAATACTATGCCCATGCAAACACTCACCACCAATAATACCAATAAAACCAGTTGTGAATTGATCCAAAATAAATAAATCGGTACGAAATCTATCTAATGCTAACTAAAAAGGAAATTTGCAACCCCGGGGTTTGCAGCAAGTTGTAGCGGGAGTTTGCAGCCACTGCATCTATTCAATTGGCTGCGTCTATTCTAGAAACGGCGGTTGCCCAATGGTGCCGTGTTACTACCGCTTTGGTAGCCCCCACGTCCCCCTCTGTAGCCGCCACGGCCACCTCTGAACCCACGGCCTCCACCACGGCCACGGCCGTATTTGATGTGACTCCCCCAACTTCTTCTGTCGTATCTTTGCAATTCTGGAGGAATGGCTTGTTTGGCTTCTCTCATGATCTTGCACAAGTCTCCACCCATCTTGCTACTGGATTCTGTGAAGAAGGAAACGGCAGTACCAGTGGCACCACCTCTACCAGTTCTTCCAATTCTGTGCACATAATCTTCAATGTTTCCTGGCATGTCGTAGTTAATCACAAAGGTAATACCCTTGACATCTTAAATTGTTAGTAACAGCTCATACCTCTTTACATCGGCATTGTTTAGAGCGGGAAAACTACAGGAGATTTTGGCTTTTTCTTGTGAAAGCGGTTCCAATTTCTTCGAGATACAGGAAGTTGATGGAAGAATGGCACCGCCATTCCCGCATATTTATTGACAAATTGGACGTCTTCTTCGCAACTGGAAGAAAACAAGACAGTTCAAAACTATACACATATCATTCCAAATCCACAAGCGTAATTCAAACCAAAAATACCATAAAAGGACAGAACACAAGGTACTACCTTAGCACTTTTGATTTCAGTCAGACTAATTAGTCAGACAAACTCTGTTCCAATGCAAAACCTTAAAACATCCATACCATTGCTTCAACTAGTCAAAAATGGGTAAATTCAAAAATCTTGCATTCAAGAAAAACAGAGCCACTTGCCGGCGGACATATCATCAGAATATGTGCAATCGAAATATCTATCTTCTTCTCCTCTCAGACTCAGCAAAGCCTGGTGTTCCAGTTTCCACAATTTGTCATTACCTTTTGCAAAAAAAAAAAAAAAAAAAACTCAGTATCTCCTATTATTGGACCAGCCAACTTCAAGTTTTCAGAGACAAAGCCTCATATGCTAAACAATAATGCAAATGTTAGTAACAGTTTGAAAAATACATACCAATACCTCTTGCGGCCACATCGGTTGCGACCATAATGGGGGACTTCCCAGTCTTGAATTCTTTCAACACCCAGTCTCTTTCACTTTGCATCTTGTCACCGTGAATAGCCAATGCAGGCCACCCATCGGATCTCAAGTAACTAGTGATTTCATCACATGTCTTCTTAGTGGAAGCAAAAACTAACACCTTAGCATTAGGGTCAGCAGTTGCAGTCTCCAAATGTTTCACCAATTTGTCTCTCTTTTCAAATTCAGAAATCACTTCAACAATTTGAGTGATAGTGTGGGAAGCAGACAACTCCAAAGATCCAATGGTGACTTGGATAGGATCATTCAAATAGTCTCTAGCCAAGTTTTGAACCTCCTTAGGCCAAGTGGCGGACCACATCAAAGTTTGACGGTCAGGTCTGATCTGGTCGACAATCTTTCTAATTTGAGGTTCAAAACCCATATCCAACATTCTATCAGCCTCATCCAAGACCAAGTAGGTAACTCTCTTCAAGTTGGTCTTGTTGAGTTCCAACATATCAATCAATCTACCTGGGGTGGCAATACAAATTTCCACACCTCTGGCCAAATCTCTGATCTGAGGACCCTTTGGAGCACCACCGTAAACACAAGTGTTTCTAATTCTGGAGGAGCGGCCAAATTTGGAGCATTCCTGCTGAATTTGGACGGCTAATTCTCTGGTTGGAGCCAACACCAAGCAAATTGGGCCATCGCCAGGTTTCAACAAGGGCTGGGCATTGATATGAACAATAGCAGGCAAACAGTAGGAAAGCGTCTTACCTGAACCAGTAGCAGCAATACCAATCATATCTCTACCACTCAAAGCCATGGGCCAACCTTGGCATTGGATGGCAGTAGGACTTGGGAAACCCTGGGCAGTGACTTCCCGCAACACATAGTCAGGGAAACCAGCTTCATCAAAAGTGGTGATGGGGTGGGGGATGTCATGACCTTCACAAGACATCTCATGCTTTCTTCTAAACTCATCGATTTCGGCATCTGATCTCTTGGCGACATCAGGATGTTCGGTGTAGAAATTCTTTTCAAACTTTGGCAAGTTTTCCACGTCCCATTCTGGAGCCACCAATTCCTTGGGCTCATCATAACGACGTCCACCGTAGTTATTGTTACCACCATAACCGCCACGACCTCCTTGGTAACCACCATTCTGGTACCCTCCTTGTTGGTAACCGCCATTTTGATATCCACCATTCTGGTATCCGCCAGATTGGTATCCACCGGCTTGGTATCCGTTGTCACCGGAATTAGATCCGTATGAGTCGGAGTTGTCGCCTCTATAACCTCCTCTGTTGTATGATGACATATCTGGTGGCTGGTTGCTAAAGAAGAAAAGATGAGATGAGGAAAAGTTTACAAACAAAAAAATTCTAAAAATGTGAGAAGGGAGAGAATTTCTTTTTTGCGGAATGTAGACTTCCTAATTAGGAAGTAATTTGTGGGCTGGGAAACATAGGTTGTGCTGCTGCGCGCCTGGAAGCTAATGAGCGGTATTGGTGCATGCTGTAGAGTTGTTTGAGGTAGTATTATGGTATTATGTGTGATTGTTGCATTATGTGTGACTGTTGTATTATGTAGTGCTGCTTATGATTTAGCATTGTCGTACGCTGCAGGATTGTTCTATGATGTTGTTCTTGTATGATGTAGTTGTTGCAAACGGATAGTTCTACTTTGGCAATCCAGACAACTTGTCTCTCCAGAGATTACTAAATCGAATCTACAGCTTTCATCAGCAAGCAATTCGATCTCAACCATAAGCTGAACCAGTGAAACTCACTAATGTGTGAGCAACATGATTAATCTTTCATGCAACTCTAGTATACATCTGCAATGAGACCACAGAATCGATCTACACCTTTTCTACAGCGAGCACTGCGATCTTTAACCGCAAGCTGTACATCGATGCCACAATAATGTTATAGACAACAACTTGATTAGTCTATCATGCAATACTAATATACATCTATTTATACAAGTGGTGGAAATGCTAGCCTCGACGGCACCACTATGGTTCCACAGTCGAATAACCCCCAGCCTCGATTTTCTCGGTGAATTTCTCCTCAATCACAGTACACAATTCACTCAAATTGTCGAGCCCCTGGTGCAACGCTTCCACGGCAGTGATATCCCCGTATGTTTGGATACGAATATTCAATTTGTTCTCACTAGGATGAGGAATGGAGTACCCGCAGAACTCAACCTCGGGGTTCTTCATGATGATGTACCTCAAGGCATTACCCAAGGTATGGTCTTCATCCAAGATCTGGAACGATGCTGCCGTGCCATCTTCCGAAGACCCGGGCAACAACTTTATTTTTTCCAAGTCGTACTCGTTCTCCTGAGTCTCTTCCATCTGCACATCCTTATCGTCTGCCATCGTACTTTGTCTGCTAGTTGTGGAGGTCAGTGGATACGACAGTGGAGTCCCAGAGCAGGTTCACATTTTTTTTGGAGATGACGATGGGTGTGTGCGACAACCGTTTCTACCTCGGGCTTGAGTCGGCATCCAGTAAATCACAAGTACAATTCACCGTCAAATACTCGTTGGAGCATAGGCTGCTCGATTGGGACTCTCCGTGCCGAAGAATCACTACCGCAGTATAACTATCCCAAAGCTTTGCCCTGCGTGCTGGTCCATCTCATGATCAAGCCCGTATAGGCAATTGTTTTTTCAGCCGCGATCAGTGCGTATTTGTAAACAAACCTCTCTTTCCCAGCAACCATGGCCAGTCTAGAAGACTTGTCGTTGCCTATTCTGGAGTCGTTCAAGTATTTATCGGAGAACGATGCTACTGGTGACTATACCCCGTTGCCCCCTTTGTCGCAAAATGACGACACCTCCGAAGTTTTGCGGCTTGCACAGCTCAATGACGAGCGCTTTCTGCACAATGTGTTCAAAGATCCCGTAAGCGTGAAGAAAGGCACCGAGGACTTTTCGTTTTCGTTGCACTCCACGCCCAAGAGGCAGCCCGGTGTTAGCCCCCGAAAGAGATCGCCCCAGTTTGGGGGGAACATCCCGGAAGAAACCGAAAACACCCACAGCGAAGACGAACAATTCACGAGAGTCAATGATCAAATGCCAGGGTCTGGCGTGGATCGCGTGAATTCGCGACCTGGAAACGACGGTGTGGCACCAGCCGTTGAAGAAGATGCTGTCAAACATGTGATTGAGCAAATGTTTCCTGCGCTTGAACTGTCTTTGTACGAGAAGCTCCTAGTAGCGCTATCAGAAAGAATTCGCGGCGACAGTATTCCCAATGTGATACCGCCGCCGGTGAGCCAACTCAAGTCACCTCCTACATCTTCTGGGAATCGGGTTGTGTCATCCAATTCCGATGATTTGAGTTTGAAGGGTGACCAGGAGATCAACACTGCTCACACCACTCCCATGCCCCAGCTGACTGAGGGCTTTTCTTCCAAGGACCACCCAGCGGTGATAGAGCTCGAGCGTGAGAATACAGAGTTGAAGCAACAACTTTGGCAGTTGAGGATGGAAAACGACTACAAGGAAAAGTTACAACAGGAGCTAGATCGACAGCGACAACAGCTACAAGAATGCGAGACCGAACTAGACAGATACAAGAAAAGCAATGAGGAATTAGCCAACAAAAATGGCTGGCTCAGAAGTCTTGCAAGTTCTAACGACGACAGCCAAGCTCCCGCGCAGGTCGAAAAGAATATGCAGACAGAGGAGCCATCGTCGGATCCACAATTGGCAGACAACGATGGAAAAATCAACATCGAACAACTACCGCCCGAGTACCGCCAGTTTTATCACAAATTAGGACTAGAAAAGATTGACCAGCTAAGTCGCGACGAGGTGGCCAACATACTAAAGAAATTGATGTTGACGTTCCTATTGGATTTCAACAAGCTACAAACACAATCAGTAAGGTATGGCAACTTCATAAAGATGGCGCTCAGGTTTATTGATAGATTGCACTCCACGATATACAAAGACCAAAAGGACGGCATGAGGCCGTCGTACTATGTGCGGGGCAAAGTAGGAGAAGACGAGGAGTTGATCGACTTGGCGTGCTGTTTGAGTGGTATGCTCAATAATGTAGACCGGGTGTTTCACAAGAGCTAGAGCTGCTGGCTGTTCTGGCTGATGTAGCACATAGTAGCGCAATACACAAACGCACATTAGTGGCAACGTCAAGGAGACGAATAGGAATGTAGGCAAAGCACTGTGGAATTGGCACTCACTAATACTCTACTGAAGTTACAGTCGTCTTACAGTCGTCTTACAGTCGCCTTATATTCGTCTTACCTCGTCGTATGTACGGCCAAGAACTACCTTCACGCTACTACAGCAGAACATAGGCATACACACATGCCAACGGCGCGTCAACCGAAACCCAAACGGAGTGGCAAGCAACACAGCCAAATCACCACCGATAACAATTAGCCCTCGTGTGCAGGCCCTGGCACCGTCGCAAGCCCAGCGGTGTTGACAAATCGCCCCTTTCGATGGCATCGACGACACAAAATCAAACAATGCCCTGCTACAATGACGACACTGGTGGATCCGGCGGTGTTTGTGCAGTAAACCGGCCGGTGGGCCTACCTCGACGACATCTGGCAAATTTCCTCACCACCGCCCAGTCATCGCCGTTGGCAGTGGCAAGGACGGTGCAACCAGCATCCATACCATCCGGGTAAACCTACCTGGTCCAAAAATAGAAACATGCACGGGAACAATTGGTGGGGGGGGGAAAGCGACATTGACCGCCAGAATGGCGACGGCAGCCGTGCTCAAGCACCACGCGAGGTTGTGTCGCAGCGATTGCGACCACGGTGCCCCACCACCCCGGCCGGCTCGCCCGCCACCTTCCCCCTCTGACAATATGCTCAAACGATTAATCTAGCCCGATCCCAACCACAAACAAAGATAGCGACAGCAGCCACAAAAGCAAATGTCGTGAACCTGGAATTTTGCTATTTCGGGCCACCCCCCGGTACGAGGCTACCAACTAACGACGGCGCCATGGCACCAATGAAACGAGGCCGTCTCCCCTGTAAACCCCCCAACATCTCCTCCACCTCTACCTCATTGCCGGCGCTGGCCCGCACCCCCGGTTACGGAGCCCGGCAAAGGCAAACAATCGTGATTGCCCCTTGTGATCCATTGGCTATGGCCCATTTTGTCCCCGGTGGTTTTGTGCGACATGGCTTCACCAGAGGATCCACTTATTATTGAAATAGGCACAGGCGATTTTTGGGCTGTCGTTTCTTTGCTTAATTTAGCCTCAGTTTTTTGTCCTGTTGTTGATTTTTTTCTTGAGATAACCATTGATCGTTGTTGTTCCCGTTGGCCTTTAATAACCAACAAGTATAGTGGTGTGATCTCGTTAGCGGCAATTAGTTAGTGAGTCCCGTCAGTAGATTGTGGTTTATTTGATTGATCGTCTGTCCTTGATCGTTCTAGCCTGGACTTTCCCCCTCCTGCCCCCATCCCCTTTGCGTGAAGAGTGGATAAAACATCAGTTGTTTGCGTTAGGTTGTAGCTTCTATCGGTTGCCTCCCGTACTTGCATACCATATATTATAGTCTAAAATGGTTAACGGTCCTGCCGAACTCCGGAGAAAGTTGGTGATTGTTGGTGATGGTGCGTGTGGGAAAACTTGTTTGTTGATTGTGTTTTCCAAGGGCACTTTCCCCGAGGTGTATGTGCCCACTGTGTTTGAGAACTACGTGGCTGACGTTGAGGTTGACGGCAGAAAGGTTGAATTGGCGTTATGGGATACCGCAGGCCAGGAAGACTACGACAGATTGAGACCCTTGTCCTACCCTGATTCCAACGTCATTTTGATTTGTTTCTCGGTTGACTCGCCCGATTCCTTGGACAATGTGTTGGAAAAGTGGATTTCCGAGGTTTTGCACTTTTGCCAGGGGGTTCCCATCATCTTGGTGGGGTGCAAGTCCGACTTGCGTGATGATCCCCATACCATCGAGCAGTTGAGACAACAACAGCAGCAGCCAGTTTCCACCTCTGAGGGCCAGCAGGTGGCCCAGAGAATCGGCGCCTTTGAATACTTGGAGTGTTCTGCCAAGACGGGCCAGGGGGTTAGAGAGGTGTTTGAGGCTGCCACCAGGGCCTCGTTGCGGGTTAAGGAGAAGAAGGAGAAGAAGAAAAAGTGTGTTGTTTTGTAAGCACCCTTGTTCTGCGATTGGTATATATTCATCTCCTCCATCCTCTTTCTCAACAGCCTTCACTTCCATGGTTTGGATAAAATTACTACATTGATTGGGATACGGTAATTTTGTATACACTGTTTTTGTTTAGTCTTGTTAGCTTTAATTATATATCCGTCTATATATCCGTACCGTTGGGAGCGTAAGCACTGTGTTTTCCTGCCTCTAGGCCGCGTGGTCGGTCCATTGATCCGTCGCTGGAACTCGCACTGGTTTGTGCTGACTGATTTGACTGATTTGTGCTGCACTGATCCGCTCTCTGATCCGCTTTCTGATCCCCTCTCTGATCCTCTCCACTGTTTCGCCCCACTGTTCCGCTCTCATCTACGTTCCATTGGCCCACGCCATCCGTCCTCTCGCAACCCATTTACTAACAACCACTCTCCATCCCCCAGACCTGCATCTACCCTCCTTTTGTCGCAAGACTGCACCCGCTCTCTTCCCCACCTCAGTCCCCGGCGGTCACCTGACTTGAGGGTCGAATCGATCTGATAGCTTTTGTGTTTTGCACACCGTGTATGGATTGTTGACAACAAAAATTCCACCGTGCCCATCGTTGTCCCAGTCGGCTCCCCCTTCACACAGCATTGGTTCATTCTCATGGGGTCTTTGAGAACGTTCATCAGGGCCGTCAGAAAGTCCAAGACCATCGCGGACGAGCGGGCGGTGGTGCGCAAGGAATCGGCCGCCATCCGGACCTCCTTCCGTGATGTTGCCCTTGACCAAACCACCCGGAGAATCAACATCTCCAAATTGTTGTATTTGTACATCATGGGGGAAAAGACCCATTTCGGACAAGTGGAGTGTCTCAAGCTTTTAGCGTCCCCGCGGTTTGCTGACAAACGCTTGGGGTATTTGGCATGCATGCTCTTGCTTGACGAAAACCAGGAGGTGTTGACGTTGTTGACCAATTCCCTCGATAACGACATGCAGCATCCAAACGCATTCATCGTGGGCCTCGCCTTGTGCTGTTTTGGCAACATCGCCTCCCCTGAATTGGCCCGTGACTTGTACACTAATGTGGAAAAGATCATTGCATCCAACAATGTTTATCTCAGGAAGAAAGCCAGCATTGTCGCTGCCAAGCTTGTGGACAAGGATCCCGACTTGAGCGAATTCTTTTTGCCCAAGGTTGCCCAATTGATCAATGAAAAACAGCCGGGCTCCTTGTTGGGGTGCTTGCGTTTGATTGAATCTTTGTATGTGCTGGCCGAAGAAAACCGGCCCACCCTCTTGAAGTATATTCCCAAGATTGTCGCCCATTTGAAACGTGTTTCCACCAGCGGGTATATGCCCGATTACGATGTGGCGGGAACCATTGACCCTTTTCTCCAGGTTTCGTTGTTGTCTACGTTGCGGACTCTCGCCACTGACGAACACTGCCCTCCTCAGTACCTTGAAGAGATCAACGACATTTTGACCCAGGTTGCTTCCAACCTCGATAGCGGCAAAAATGCGGCTCATGCCATCTTGTATGAATGTGTCAAGACTATATTTGCCATTCAGTCAGATCAGTCGTTAAAGATTCTTGGGGTTAACATTTTGGGGAAGTTCTTGTCAACCAAGGATAACAACACCCGATATGTAGCCTTGGATACCTTGTTGACCGTGATAAGTATTGAGCCTTTGGCTGTTCAAAGAAACAGATCCACCATTGTCAACTGTTTATCCGACGGCGATATTTCAATAAGAAGAAGAGCGTTGGAGTTGTCATTTGCTATTCTCAATGATCAGAATATTCGCGTCTTGGTTAGAGAAATACTATCGTTTTTGGAAAACTGCAATGATCAAGAATTAAAACCTTTCATTACCTCCCAATTGACCATCGCGGCAAACAAATATTCCCCCAACGACAAGTGGCATTTCGATACTTTGGTTCGAATGTTGAAGGTCGCGGGCAATTCATTGACTCCAGATATTGTATCCAGTATCTTGGCATTGATTTTGCAATGCCAGGACAACGAGTTAAAAAAGCACATTTTGTCAAGTTTGTTAGCGGCAAGTTTGGAAGACGCCACACAGTACGGTTTGGCTTTAATTACAATTTGGACTATAGGTGAATACGGCGATTTGATTTTGGGATCCACGATTGAAGTTAATTCCAAATCAGTTCAGGTTACCGAAAAGACTATTTTGAATCTCATTAACGATACCATCAACAACTCGACCTTTTCCGAATCAGAAACCGTTCAGTTAGTCACCTATATCCTTACAGCAATCCTCAAGTTGTCTATTAAGTTTAAGGATCCTCAGTCTATTGAAGAGTTGAGATTAATAATAAATTCAAGAACCTACGACAACAATTTGGAAATACAAGTGAGAGCTGTGGAATATCAAGAAATTTTTGCCCAAGATGCCACCTTAAAAAGAGGACTATTATCAAGGATGCCACCACCTCCTATCAAGCATCGTGCTGCATTGACCTTGCAAGGAACAACCAGTGAAAAATCAACAAAGAAACCTGGAAAGACTGCCGATGGCTCTGGCTCGGGAGTAATTTCAAATAATGATGATTTGTTGCTCGACTTAATGGATGATGGTCCTCCAGAAAACCCCCTTCCTCAAAAGGATGTGTTGTCGGATATATTCAGAGGTTCCAATGACCAAGACACAAAAGCATCAAACAACTCCGCAATCTTGGACCTTTTCAACAATACTTCAGCCACTGGCAACTCTCCTGTTGCATCTTCGTCACAAGCTCAACCAACCTTGCCACTGTCAGCTATAGAAGTATACCGCAACTCTGATGTCACCGTCTCATTTGTTCCAAAATCATTCCCTATGGATGGCCAAGCTATTGTTGAGGCAGTGATTGTGTCCAACACAAATTCCACCGTGGAACAATTTCAGTTACTTATTGCCGTGCCAAAAACGCAAAAACTATCCATCTCATCCACGTCAGGTGATGACACATTGTCTTTTGGAGGTCAACCAATTAGACAGGTGTTGAAAATTGTGGGCAAGGCCGGATCAAAAATAAAACTTCGAGTCAAGGTTAAATATGTTATCTCTGGTAACCCAACGGAGGAGCAATTTGACTTTTCTGCATTTAAGCAAAGTTTATAGACACGAACAATAAATGTGGCCTATTGTGGTACCCTCGGAAAGGTACGTATAGGTGTCCATGACAGCAACGGGAATTTCTCGGAAAATATGCATAAATTGTCGGGGTTTCAATTGTGACTCCGCTGTCATAGTCCTAATAGAAACGACTATAAATTAGTCATTAATGCCCCCAGGTGAACCCTACATTTATCGTATTCCTACTTCAAGAGACTTCCATATAATATTTCTGTAGTAATGTTTGTGAGAACCACCCAACGCTTAATGCTGAGAAATGGGGCACTTTTTGCACCCAAACGGACATTTGTTTCGAATGCGGAACTACGTCGCATGTTTCCAAATTTCCGCACTGTTGCTGAGGTCATCCAGCAAGGCAAAAACCTCGTTGGATGGTTCATTTCCCTTGGGGTGGTGATGACATTCTGGCCCTTTGCCGTTGTCGAGGTCTCCAATGCGATCTATAAAGTGCCGCGCGACAATGGAGGTGCAGTGAAACTAGACAATTATGGGTTGTGGGGTGCAAAGCCCGTAGTTCTCCCCTTTCGCACTAACGCCCCCTTGGGGTGGAACAGAGATGAGGATTGATTCATCGGGGTTTGCTGGTTATGTACGATTGCCTATAGCTTGTGATAGTATTTATGCTAATTTATTATTTGTATATACCTAGAGGGAATATATGTCAAATAATGTTTTGATTCTATTAAATTTGGCAATATTGTCGATTTCCCGTTTTTGTAAGCTGTGCAATGACTTCAACTCCGATTCAAGCAACAATTCGTCTTCGTGGCCCTGAACATCCTCTCGTTCACATTTTTCCAACAATATCTTGTGGTCTTGCTTAAAGTCATGGATGTTGTTCAAAATCTCGGCCATGTTGAAAATTACCGAATTGAGCAAGTACTTGTAGCTAGCGAATTCCTTAAATCTGTACAAGTAAAAGGTTTTCGAGGCAGCACGATCGGCACTTCGAGGTACCTCTTGAATTTCAATCACGTTGTTGTTGACCATCAAGTATATTTCATTCCGCACTTGCTTTTCTTTGAGTAATACTGCGTTGCTAATTGACTTTTCGTCACTTAACTTCATCGACTTCAAGCACCGGAGAATTCTATAAGCCAGTGGTCCAAGAGTTGATTTCACCAATGCTTCATAGTTGTACTGTTTACAATGCTTAATTAATGAATTGAAGGGAACAGTGTAGGTACCTGGTGTGATCTCCAAAAGAAACTGTATGTTGGTACTCGATGTAAGCAATTTGAGATGGTGTTGGACAATGCTTGTCGAGTATGGTTCAGAATCATCAAAAGCAGAATTCCCATTCATGACTGGCTTGGAAAGAAGTGACTCATCTTCCAATTTGATTTTCTTGGTAGCCACATCGTCATCATCGTCATCATCTGATAATGGGGCAGCTCGTTTTTTCATCTGAGGTTTGAGAAAGTTATGAGTTAGGATGGAATTTCTCAAGTCCACTTCTTGTGGAAGCAAACGAATTACATCTCTAATGGTGAATACGATTTTCTTGTCATCCACCAATTTGTTTTCGATGGAGTTTATGTACATTTTTTCTTCTTCGGGATCGTTGATCAACCCGGGAATTCTAGTGAATTCAGGTTTTGAATCTGGGATATGTTGTTGTATTAATTTTAGTGCTGTTTGGTAGATTTTTGCCGTCAATAATCCAATTCTTGATTTCGCCAAGTGGAACAATGCATTTGTTTGTAAGTGTTTTTGGAACCGGGATATGTTAAAAGTGACAATGAGATTTGGTTTCAACTTTTTGATGCCATTTTCTGTTGTATACAAGTCTAGGGAGGATTTTCCCGAGTCCAACAAGGTGGTCAATTTCAACTTTGCCTTTTCCTTGGCCTCTACTACCCGTTTTATCTCGGAGGTAGTCGATGAGCGTGGAGTGTTTCGAAGGGTTTCTTGGTAGATTTTGTTCCACACGTCTTCAATGGGTTGATAATTGAATTGCTGCAAACGGATAAGCCAATTCTCTGAGAACAAACGAAGAAAGAGTGTTTCTCGTTGGAGTTTCACTTCGGGATCCTCTATGTTGGCAATATAGTCATCCACCTTGACGTGGCCCATCGTCAATATATTCTGGATTATCTCTGCCCCCTCGTGGCCATATTCCCTTTTCATTTGATCTATGATATCTCCACTGTGGATAAAGACCAACACCCCATTATCATTGAAAGAATACAAGTAGTTGGCCCTAGCGGAATCATCTTCCGCCCAAAAATAGACACAATTCAATTGGATCAAAGATACCAATGCTGATTTAACTGATTTGATGGGGATTTGAGTCCGCTTGCTTATTTCTTTGGCAGTCAACCTACCGTTGGAAATGAGACAGGACACGATGATAGCAGCCACCTCGCCCAAATGGGACTGGATAACGGTGGTGTAAAGGTACGACTGCGGGGACTGGGTCCGTGCCACCCGAAAAATCCCATCTTCGTCCATCTGGAGAGGTCTTACACTGGGTGGGCCGTCAGGTAAGACAAGTTAGCTTGGGATTAACCAAAATTGTATGAAGTACATTTTTTTCAATGCCATGTTTAACAGGAACAATTTCTGATGCCGGTCATGTGACTTTATTACCTTATGCGGACAGTGTGATTTTGTGGTGCCCTACGGTTGCAAAAAGGCAGATTTGTGATCCCTGGGACACTGGAGTACAGTATTTTCAGGATGAATAGCATACCTTCCTTAAATTGATGTCGCATCACACTAATATAACTCCGCCATTCATATTTCTCCCAGACAATATTCAAATTATGCTAGTACGAAATTGAGAGAAGAGGAATGCAACATCCTAATAGCAAAGTTGCTAAATTCCTAGAAACAGTGTACGCAATAATTGACATACAGTGGAATATGTTGTTTAAATGGATGATCCTCCTATAATCTTGATTTGTGACAAACTTCACCTGTAGGAGTTAATTGGGAATATATATTTATTATTTTTTTTGGGGTAAAATTATAAATTTTCCACTTTTTTTGTACATTGACATGAAAAATTGCAACATATGTAGAACTTATTTTTATGTTACTGTCTACAAAATGTCTATTTTGCTTAGGATTTGTTCTCGGATTTCAGAATAGAGAAAAAAGGATCTGAATGTAAAAACCCTTAGATTCCATTAAATTCTACATCAGCTGGTAGACTATTGGTACTAAGATATTCTCGGAAGTTTTATGAATATTACTTTTACTTTTGGGAATAACACCATCGAAACTGATACGTTCAGCATTGCAATAACAATTGTTATTTTGGCTTTGGTACTTTTGACTTTATATATCAAGAATTTATGAGAAAGTAAATTATCTAGATGGCATGCATTGCTAGCCATGGCTAGCTGGTCATTAAAGTAAGGGCAATGGTGACTGAGGAGATAAATCAGCTAATGCGAAGAGAAGCAGCTTTCACACCCACTCATTTCACCAGTTAAGTGCCAATGGCGGTATCAGTACTGGTACTATTTTAAGTTTCGAAGAACTTGATTGTTTCTCATAGACGTAATATTAGTGAAGGAACCAGTGTATATTTTAGAAGAATATCAAATAGACCTATAACTCAAGGTACAAGGATCCTAACCCAGAACTTATATGACTATCTCCTATATGAGAATGACCATTGACCCAAAATGAATAGAAGCCAAGACACAGTGGATACAGTGTGGGGAATTGGGTCTGATGTTAATATTCATAGTGCTACATTAACTAATAAAAAAGGGGCAGATATGGCTGCCACTATAAAGAAAGATCAGAATTATCACACAGGACACTGATGTTCTAATACCATAACCTAAAACATCCGCTAATTTTATCCATTATCCATTTATAAGAAATAAAAGAAGAAATCGCTATTCTTTACAATCAATATCGTGTTGCGGCGGTAACAAAATTTATCAGAACAAGATCACGGTAGCATATTTTTAGTACCGTTGCAAAAGAACAATTTAGGCGCAGGACATATTAACGATATCAGAATCAAGGGGTTAATAAATTTCGCCCATTAATTATTGGAAGAAGAATTAAGATATCCATGGAATGCGCCATTCTAATCGCGAAGGTACGATATTTGTCCTGAAAGCACTGTACGATAAAGGAACAATAAGTGAGGTGGGAATTATGACCATTGTAGCATATAACCAACATTATCTATTGAGGGTGTTGGCGAATGCGACCTTGCAACGGACAAAGCTTGTAGCCAATAAACACGTAGAGCCAAGAATAGAGCCTGAACAGGCAATTCACACTGTGAGTCAGGAATGCCACAATATCATCTCTATCAAATACGCTGGGACGACAAGTGGTGTTTACGACACCTTACAAAACTAGGCGGGCAACGGTATTGTGACTAATGGGAATGGCATCGATGGACTGATGCCGTTGCCAATGATAGTCACTATAGGATGATGCCATTGCCAATCAGGCAAGTTGCAAAAGCATGCCCCTTGCTCCACGATGGCCTACGGAATGTGTTGGGCAGCCGTCCCCGCCCAAGTGGGACCAGAACGGCGGCAACAATTGTGTAGACAACACAAACCCCGTCGGGGGCACCAGTGCACGCCCTCACACGCCCTTACCGTGCCCCAGCACTACCCCGTTACCCCGAGGGGCGACCCCCTGTATGGGGCAAACACAAGGCAGATACGAGCGCCTTTGCCCGCACCTCGGTAGTGAGTGGCGGCAACCTGTCAAAATGGGGGCGGGGATTGGTAAGTGATTATGTCACCCGAGCGATTGTGTCACGAATGGTAATGGCAACCTGCCCTTGGAGTTGCCCCTCATGGTACAAGGATGATACCTTTGCCCACGCCGTGATGCCCCAGTTCTCAGCGCTGATTACATAAGATAGTACCACAAAAGCTTATATCGATGATGTCACCACCTTATCGTCATTTTGGGTGGTGTTTATGTTTTGTAAGAGTCATGGCTTCCCCATTTGGTCACCCCGAGCACCATGCACATGGGGGAGCCGGGGGTAGCCATGGGGTGGTCGGCGGCAGTAGCAACGTGATGCAGCACCAACACAAACCCGTCCCCTCTGCCATCCCTGGATCACCGATACTGTATGTAGTCACCTACCTTGGGTTTGGCGGTGCCACCGCGGCCCTTTGTGGTCGCAGCCACTATTTGTCTGTACGCACCGTTATCAATAGCCACCCACCTTTTTGTTGTTTCTCTTTTGCCATCATCCGTAGTCTTTGGTGTTGTTTCTCTACGTTTGTGATAGCTGCGTCTGTTTGTGTCCATCATAGACGTGTTGCCTGTGTACAACTATGGGCAACTAGTGCAGCCGTGTCCACGACAAGACCACGACATTACCTTTTGCTAGCCACCCCTTTGTGCTTGCGAGCGTCACGGAACCGTTGTACCTGTGTCCATCGTTGTCGTCCTCAAAGATTACTCATTGCTCCATCCCAACCATCGATCCGTCATCTATTAGTCATCCGTCCGTATATACGTCGTCCTGGCTCCACCATTTTTGTCGCATTGTCTGACGTGATTATCGTTCTTGTGCCCCGTTCTTTATCATTGCATTGGTTGTTGTTGTAGCCGCAAATCACTTGCACTCCACCATCATGTCTCAGGATAAGAATGCCCCCGAGAGGGCGGCCGATCCTCACACCAAGAAACAGTTGATCAAGTTGGCCCAGGTGATCCAGAACTTCTTCACCAAGGCAGTGCAGTTGATCTTGCAGGCCCGGACCGTGCCCGAACCCACGGGCGGCTCTGGACTCTTCTCCCACGACGATGGTGCCAAATTGAACAAGTGGTTCAACTTGCATATGCATTCCCACGGCGATTTTGTCAAGGACGACTTGCGGTTGTGGAGACTGTTGACGGCCCACGATCTCTACACCGTGCCTCCCATGATTATCGAAACCTACCTCGATTTGCGACTTTTGCCCTCCAACCAAACGGTGGTGCTCATGGATGAAAGTGGAAACCCGTGGACGGTAGCCAAGTCCGGGGGCAAGAAGCACGAAGTGGTGTTGGAGCGGTGGTTGATTGAGTTTGACTCTTCCACCGTGTCGGGCGCCGTCGACGAGTTGCCCTTGATCTACAAGCAAGCAATCATCTTGTTTCGCAGCATCTACGGTCTAGCACGGCTAATGCCTGCTTTTAGGCTAAAGAAAAACCTCCAGTCAGGGAAACTAAACAACAAGCTCGCCTTGGGCAATAAGATCCTTGATGGTAGCCAGCCCATCAGCTCCAAGGGAAGAATTGGCTTGTCCAAGTCTATCATCCCTCAACAAATGTTGGCCACCGAGTCCCACATGACTCAAAGAAACTTTCAACCCATCCACACTAGTGTGGGAACCTTGAAGGTCTCCATTGCATACCGGAATCACTACGATTTCTGTCTCCACGAGAATGAAGAAATGCTCTCCACTCATTTCATTTCTATTGACAATCACCACAAGGCCCATACTGAGCCCGTCATAGAAAAGCACGATAAAAGCATGTCGTTGTCGCCGTGTTCATCTGCAGGCGCAGCTCCCGTGGTGCCAACCACTGCTGGCAGTGGTGTTCATGGTGGTACTTTGATTGCCGCTTCCGCTTCGGTTCACATTAAGGAACCTTCGCCCAAAAAGACATCTCCTCCTGTGAACAAGCCTATCATCCAGCCGTTCAAGGTGGGTTCCATCTCCAATTCCCCGCCATCCTCAACCCAAATGCCTTCTTCTTTGGAAAGACGCATCTCCATCACCAGCAACAAGTCCACTTCCAATGCGTCTTTGGCGGCTTTTTTAAGAAATCCTCGAAGTAGTACCCCTTCGGCAACTACAATCCCAATTGTCAATGCCAATGCAAGTGGCTCCTACAATATGGCAACCTACAATTCGTCATTCCCAAGATCTATCTCATCTTCTCACGGTCATGACGATTCCATTTTTGCCAATGTCGACTCCACCAACAACACCCCACGCTTTTCATCTTCGTTTGGCTCTCGTGCCAGTCGGAGATTTTCCAATACAAGCATTAGACAACAAACTCCGCAGTCTGGAGATAATGTGTTGGGAACTAGTGGGCCAGTGGAGGCGGCAATTAGTGGATTGTATATTGATGATGACATCAGCGACTTTGTCAGAATGATTGATAGCAAATCAGACTTGAGATTCTCGTCAAGTTCATACAATATCAATGATGGGTCGACGCAATTGAGCACCCATTTGACGTCGAATGATTCATTGAACAAATTTCAAATGTTGAAAAGCCAACACCAGCAGTTGGGAGAAAGCGTCAATGCAAGCTTGATTTTGCATCAACAGTCACCAGCACCCCAACAACAGACATCGAGATTCTCAAGTCGCAAAAACTCGCTTACTTCTCCTGCATGTTATAGTGGATTGTGTGAAGCTCCGTCGATAAGCTCTCGTCTTCTGGAAGATACGCCTCTGGCCAGTAAGAAGGAGTCGAGCACCGAGTACAGTGGCCATTCAATAGTATCGCAGTTGCATTCTGTTGCATCGGCCCAGGTATCGTCATCCGGATCGCCTGCATCTGCTACACGTGTAGTTCGGGCACCATCGGAGGTTGCGTCCAATTCCGGTTCAACGGGTGCTGTAGCCGGAAATGTGCCTGCCAGCTCCGGGAGAATATTCGATGCAAATGCTACGCCTGGAACCAACACTGCCCCTGCAACCACCTCGACTACCACTGCCACTGCAACTTCGATCACCAGCAAAGGCAACAAGCCACGACAACATGTCACGGGCCTATCGATGAGTCCTTCCATATATGGCAACCATTGTCAATCCATCCACTACGGTGATGTTTTTGAAGACGACGACCACGACGACAAGAAGCTCCAGGGCAAGGAAGTCAAGAAGTTGCATCACGACGACGAAGATGACGATTTGTTGTTTACCATGAGCGACATGAATAGTAAATAGAAAGCGTAAATAGATTGTTACTCATCAACACCACTATTATTCCCATGAATATGGGTACTTTGCAATTGCTGAATATGCGAGAGCGGCTGTTGTCGGGGTAGTTGTGAGCGGTGATGCTGCAATTACCTTTCCTAATTGTGACATATTTTTTTCAGTACCATATGCGGAGTGGGAATGCGGAAAATATCCGCCCTGCACTCCTTGCATGAGGCGGGATGATTGCTATGTGCTACGGATTTTGAAACAAGAATGCTGCTTTCTGGTGGCAGCGGTGCCACCCCAGAACCGACCGCTTTGGAGCACTTCCGACATTCCTGGGCATTTCCCCCGTGATTGGCGCAACAACGCGACAAGAAGAAACGATGCCATCCAAATCCATCGATCATTTCAATGGCTGCAAATCGCACATCGTGGAACGGTCGCACCCACGCCAATTCGCCACTGGCAAGTGATGTGTCGTGTTTCTCGATTTGGGTGTTTTATATTTAAACACCGTTGTAGTGCGGATGTTCCATGAGGCGGTCTTGCGCAACTAACCAGAATTGTTCTTCATTTGGAAAGATTGGAGATTTGACAGCTTTAATTGTATGTAATATGCATTGCTGGGCTTGCGAGAAAAGGTGACTGCTTTACTTGCAGTGAAACCGTCCCCCACATGAAGCGAATCCTGAAATGACTTCTGCAGAAATATCCCCTTCAATGTATAGTGCTCACTTACTTCCCCACGCACGGTTTGTACGCGGGCCCCAGAACCATTCCGGGAACTTGCATAATGAAACAGATATTGACATTTACTCGCGATCTCAATTACAATTGAAGCGCAACCAATTCTCTTCCAATACTACACCGAAATTATGCAGTCAACAGATAAATAATTAATTATTAAATGGTGCTAAATATCAAACTCATATACGATAAAAACATCACTGCCTTGTACTGGCAGCTATCAGTAATAGTTCGACTTGAATTGATGATGATCGCAAGGTTCCATCTTGTCGAGTGGCACCATTCTCGATGATGGAGAGTTTCTTGCCGTAAGAAGCTTCTCTCGATGATGGATGCAAGTATGTAAAAGTATGTACAATTCCGAAATTATGTCACATCCTGAGTCTTGACGACCGCTTACTCGTGGTCGGCATCTTGACCTGGGTTACAGGTTTCGTAGTTCAAGATCTTGAACACCTTCCAGATAGCAAAAGCAATGACGGAACCAAGGATTGGGCCAACCCAGTAGATCCAGTGGTAGTCAGGGAAAGATCTGGCAGCCACACATGGACCGAATGTTCTAGCTGGGTTCAAACCAGCACCGGTGTAGTAGACACAGATCAAATGTCCCAAGAACAAAGCAATACCAATGACAAATGGAGCCATGAAAGTGGCACGGTGCTTCTCAACAGCCAAAAACAAGACAGTCAAACACAAGATAGCAGTTCCGAAAGCTTCCAAAAACACACCTCTGGATCTGGAAGCACCACCGCCCAAACCGTTGGTAAAGGCAATTTCACCTGGAGTCATAGCAGATGCTGCACCAGCAGCAGCCATACCTCCAATCATTTGAGCAATCATCATGATAACCCCTCTCACTGGTGGCACTGCTTGTGCCAACACCAAGGTCAAGGTGACGGCAGGGTTCAAGTTACCACCACTGACTCTGAAGAACATGAAAACACCCATCATAACCCCAAAACCAAAACCGAAAGCAATCATGATCAATTGCTGAGGATCGGATCCCACAGTAGGAATGTTTGGATCCTGATTGGCAATCTGGGCAATAACAAAGGCAACCCACAAGAAAATGAAGGTACCAAAGAATTCCCCTAAGAATGCAATCAAGTGGTTCTTGACAGGAGATGCAGAGATCTGTTGATCGTATTTGGGGTTGTAGGACTCAACCGGTTGCTGAGCTTCCACGTCAATGTCACTAGATGCAGTCATGATTATTAATTATAATGTGTGGAAAGTGCTTGGTAGCGAAAGAATTACCAATAATGAAAAGATGCAAAAATGTTCAACTGCTTGACAGGATAATAAAATCAAATCAAATATTTCGATACATCCAAGGGGATTGTTCTTCTATATATA
This sequence comes from Scheffersomyces stambukii, assembly GCA_002245345.1. NCBI lineage: Eukaryota > Fungi > Ascomycota > Pichiomycetes > Serinales > Debaryomycetaceae > Scheffersomyces > Scheffersomyces stambukii. Next base: position 26,870 of record NBZC01000017.1, read on the forward strand.
GTCGTTTTTGAAAGCGGATTGTAATTCTAGCAAAAGCCCAACCTCATCATAATGTAAAAGAGAAAAATCGGGAAAATAAAAAAAGTCGTTGATGAAATCGTTGTAAGAAAATAAAATCTGCAACTTAAAAGTTTAAATGTCCACATGTATGTGCAAAATAAATTATTTTTTACCACGGTGATGAAGAAATTCCTGGTATTATGTGTGGGTGAATACCTTTTCTATTATTAGAAGTTTCATATGAAATTCCCGATGATGCTGGGCCAAAAAATAGATCAAAGTTTGACCACTGACTACAGAATGAGGGGGTTGGTGGCCGGAGGGATATTCGCGGAATAGCCTCAACATTTCCCGGTAAACCCTCACAAAACCCATTTTCATGAACTGTGCATGATCGAATATTCGACAACCATTGGAATAGCAACTACGAGATGGTTCAGCCCTGGATTTAACTTTGCCTCTTGAGCACTGGATCTATTAACACACTTCCTATTGTGATTGCAATCTTTGTTTTATTTTGTACGACTTGGCGAGTTTCTTTTGTGATAGACATATATAGCCCTCCTTTATAATTTGACTAATTAGTTAAATTGGGAACTACCAGTTTTTGCCAATGACTAAAGTGATGGTTTGTTTCAAGTATACATTTAGAGCCTTTACAATGGAAGATATTAAGAACCCGGCCATTGCTGGCTACTGGTGTAGATACGAAGGACAGTAATTAGGTTGCGTGGTTATGCCGAGTCCCAGGTCGGTATCTAGGAGTGACGCAGCATGCAAATACCAGGCATTCAAATGTCCCAGCCCGTCACTTACAGGAATTGACCTTATTCAAGGTTCAACGGTAAGAAACCAGCAAAAACCGCATGTCAGGAAGTGAGTAGCAATGGCAAAGGTGGAATTATACAATTGCCCTTCTTCGTGAGGCGTCTTGGTGTATCCAATGGCTAATGGCTGCCATCAGCGAACAAATGTTACTATTTGCAACAATTTAAAGATGAAACTTCCATCATCGTGTAGTTTTGACCACCTTTCACTTTTGGCAGGGGTTTGGTGATTGTTGGCGTCGTAAGCCCCTGTCAAGGTTGCAGGGTGTCCCCACCGTGTGCTTGCAAAATGTACTAGCATGGATTTTTCAAACTGTCAATTGTAAGCTAATTCATCACTGCATGACATATCAAGGTGGAGAAAGCAAGGGGATTTATCTTGGTACCTTCACATTGTATTTGATCACCAAGTAGTTCTCGGTGATTTTATAGAACTAAGCTAAAAATATAATTGGAATTTATTGGCGACCGTGATTCAAAAAATAACCATGGCCCATCGAACGAGAGATGTGACCGCACTATTGCCACTTCCCATGTCTCCGCAGTTGGTGGGCAATTCGGGTTAATGTCCAGTCAACACCCTTCCCATAAATCTTTCTTCAACATCTTCAACTGGCAATGGAACTCAAAGATAATAACAAAAGAATTGGATGGCACCTCATTGATCGAAAAAGGAAAAAAATAGCTTTTATTAAAAATAAATATAAAAAATATTGTATCTTTCAGCCATGCAAAGAACTAAATAATTTCATTTTGTTGTATCGTTCCTACTATGGCAAGTGCCATTTCCGCTTCTTCTAGATTTCTACACCCAACCATGTTCATCGGAAGCAAAAAGAAAAGTTACAATAGTATCTTGGGGGAAAAAGTAAACGTTTCGGCAAAAATGTAGTATATCGGTCGGGAATAATCTAGCGTGCCAATCAATATTACTTTATCTGCATCAGCTTGGTGACAATAAGATCCTGTCTCGTTGCCACCAACAATTGCTGGCAAGACAGTTTTGAAATTGAGGTCAATCTATGTCACTGGTTTGAGGAACATCCAAACACAGTAGACTTGGGAATGACTATGGGCTAATGTTTGTGGTGTCGATAACTCCGACTTCCAATTATAGGTGGCCCCCGTCCTTCACATGAAAGTGTATCTTGGGCAAGAGGGAAACTCAATTTATGAAATTATGCAGCGATAAAGCTTGCTGAAACAAAACACCATTGTTCACCTCAAAAGTAACTATAGGATGCATGATGTCTAATATTTTGTACTGCTTAAAATATTTTCCATATCGAGCATTCATCTCATCTCATCAATCGGGACCCGGATTTATGGCACCGCGGTAGTGACTTTTTTCCAATGCAGCACTTGCCATTGTACACTCCACAAGGTTTTGGTTGCTATGGACAACAGAATTGGTTCATTAGGTTTGACAAACCGAGGTGCCCAACCAGAAGATTTGACAATTACTGCTAGGAAGGTAGGAGAACTCATGGGTTTCTTTTGCGTGCTTAATTCTAAATCTATTGTTATTTAATGTACTTCATGTAGCGAGTTTGTGTCTTGAACTCCGTTTTACGTTGGACGAGGCATTAGTACCATAATAGCCAAACCTACAGTAGAGTGGAATCTTCTGCAATGCTTCTCGTAACCTTCTCGGAAATTATGGACCCCGTAGAACAAAGAAGTATCTGCATCTCGCAATCCTAGATAACTCACTTCCAGCGCTTCAATCGGCTACGAGCCAGTGTGCAGTAAAGATATGTGCAATAACCTTCCTTGCATCTTGATTCGGCTTCGTTTGCTTGGTGCTGGGGCTCACTTCCGTGGCTATGGAACTTAGTTTGCTATTCTTTGCTTCTATGGAACAACAATTTTCTTTATTACATGAAACACGTTCTAAATGTAATCTCTAACCTGCTGTTTGTGCGGGTGGTTGACTCAAGATGACTACCACCAGTATTTCTTATCGGCCTCGTGTTATTGCGAGGCACAGCATCCGATGCACGGGTCACAAGATTAAGAGTGCACAATAAGGCGTTATTATGTATTGCAATTGCTTTTTCTACAGCCACAAACGACACCCGCGTCTTTCAATGGGTCTAATTTTTAGCAATATCGTTGTTTGCTTGCCAGACGCATCTATGCCATTGACAGTGTAGGATGTGTCAAGATCGAACCGTGGCAAATCTTCAACAGAACGGTCATGTGACCAAAATGTCATGTGACGCCTCAATGCAGTATCGAATTTCTTCCATGTTTGTGGTTTCCCGCTAACTACTCACACCATCACGGTGGAGACTAACCGGACGATAGATCCAGGAAAACGTCATGGGATCCGACCAATTCCCATCCCCGTTCAAGCTCAATCCCATTTTCCCCGATTCCCGCAATTCTGCCACCCCTTCGCCCAAAAAGAACGATGTCCCCATCACCAACATCTCCTTCGAGTCGCGACTGAACGGCTCCATCCTCTCGCAGTATACCCTTTCTGGTGATCGTAATGTGGCTAGTGAGTCTGCAACAAGCGGAGTTATTGACTGGATTGACCAGTTGAAACAGAGGTACAAGTCATTGGTGGATAATCAGAGTCAGCAGTTGCAGTCTTTGACTGAGAACAAAGAGGATGAATTGAGGCGACATTACCAGTCCAAGGTATTTGACGATAGTTTCAATAAATTGGGCGTGATTATTGAGCGACGAGAAGAACAATCTGGTTCTTTTGGGGAGAGCCAAGTACATATTGACGAGAACGTGAATGGTGGAGACTCAGACAAGGATAATATAAACGCTGGGGAGCAGGACCTTGCAGGTGTTCTAGATGAATTCAATGCTAAAGAGTATGCTAATGAGTTTTACAAAGAAGAAGAAAAATATGAAGAAGAAGATGAAGAAGAAGAATTTGATGATGATGAGGTTGTGGAGTTACTTTCTTCCGAAGACGAAATTGAGGAATCAGAAAATACACATGAAGTTCAAATGAATCGTTTGAATCAACCACTTTCACTTGATCCCGCATATCTAAGTTACCAGAATTCTATACTCGGTCAGCAAGATCCAGACCACTACGATTTGGCCGAAAGTGAAGAAAATGACGTTGATGATGAATCCCGCGAATTCCAACAGGAAAATGCAGAAATTGAAGAAGTGGAAATTTTGGATGATGATTCCGAAGAGCATCTAGCAGAAGACTTGGAAGACGAAGAAAGATTAAAAGAAGATTTGGAAGATGACATAGTAGAAGATTTAGATAGTGAATCAGAAGGTGATTCAGAAGATGAATCACAAAGTGATTTGGAACAAAATGATAATGACCAACTGATAGAAAGTGCAGAAGAAGAAGCAGGAGATTTAAATTCACTACAATCTCGGGAGGTGCAAGCCGAGTCAAAAGTCTCCCAATTTGAAGAGCCAGGCTACTCGATTCATCTTCCCAGCAGTGATACTCGCGTTCAAAATCAACACTATAGCCCAGATTACTCTCATCCTTACCGATCAGTTAATGGTAGGCCACGCCTATCAGATGGAGTACCCAATTATTTTGTGCAAGCTCAGATTCATGAAAATGAAGACAATGATGACGAACATGATTTCCAGCAATCAGGACATTCTTTGTATGACTACGATAATGAAGAAAAGGAAGAAGAGGAGGAGGAAAATACTAGCGAAGATATAGATATCGAGGAAGAAGAGGGCGAAGTAGAGGGAAAAGATGATGAGAGTGCTAGCGAACTTGTTAGTTCCGACGATGAAGTATCAGAAGAAGGTCAAAGTGAAATTGATCATCAGCTTAATCTTGAGAATAATTTGTTTCTGCAACAAGATCAAATCGGTTTCCATGGTGACACTGATTACAAAAACCTTCAACAGAACGTAGAAGAAATTGAAGATGTCGATATCGTGGAAGATAAAGAATCTATGGATGAACCAAATGCGGAAGAAAACTCAAATTCTGAGTATGACGATACTGAAGATTCCATCCAAAATGTTTCAGAACCTGAAAAGTTACAATCCGAATACAATGAATCTGACAACAATGTTGAAGACTTAGAAGAAATAACAACTGAAGCTCGCCCTAGCGAAGTTGTAAGTGAAGAAAGCAAATCTTCATTTAATTTACTTTCGACTTTAGCCAGCTCAGCCCTTCAACACTCTTCGCACTCGGATCACAAGCATTCTAAAATAGTATCAGGGTACGCTGCAGATTCCGAATTAACTGACAATTTCACTTCAATAACCGCCACAAAATACGACGAATTAATAGGATTAAGATCAGATCATCTCAAAGCAGAAGATTCGGCCCCCATCCCCAACGCTTTTTTTGCAGATGAATTTGCAAATGAAACTATTAGTAAGCCCATCAATGTCGATGATATGGATGAAAACAGATCAGAAGGATCATTGGCAGATGAAAGTCAATTCGAATCTATTATTCATCAATCTGGTCAACTGCCAATAGAAGAACGTGCACCAATGCAAGATACAATTAGCTCCGATAGTGAATCTGATGGACAACCGCCATTACCAATTTTTAGAACTGTTGAACAAGAAGATCCGGAGGTAGTTTTAGAAAAATTGAAAGGCACTGAAAAGAAATTTCATATAAAGTTGAGCTCTGTTTCTGATTTAGAGTTCAAATTGAGAAGTTCCCAACCCAGTTCACGTTTGGCATCAGTTGAAGTTGAACTGTCTCATGGATTAAATGATGGTGAAAACCTTGAAAAACAAGACACTGAAGAAATTCGGGTAGCTCTTGGCATTGTTGATGATTCAATTATAAATAAAAATGACTTAGAAATTCAAGAAATAGAACAAAGAAAAGATGAGCCAGGAACCAATCATGAGATTCATGTCGAATATGATTCGAAAGATTCTGATACGGAGCACAAGTTATTAAATAGTATTAATGGAGGGGAAACCATAAAACAGGATTTCAGTGAAATATTAATACCGGAAAATTCACCAAGTAATATTGAAGAATACAAATCTCATTTAATTATAGACAGTGAACTTCAAGATGAAGGGAATCGGCAAGCAGTTCCAGATAATATAATATTAGGACCTGCTGAGGATCAAGACAATGAAAACCAAAACGTTGGTACACCGGTATCTTCTTCTATTAATTCTAATTCTGGCCCAAATGATCTTATAAATTCCGAGGACCGGCAATTCGATCCATTAATAGTAGAAAGCAAGTTAGATGACATCAATGCTGATCATAATCTGCTGGTGGCAAGTATAATTGAGCAAGCAGATCAAGAAGTTCAAAAAAGCGATAATGATAGTTCAGGTAACATTGACAGCGTTTCAAACAATGATGAACCAGAAATTCTCGCAGAAAGCGAAACAAAGCCTAACAACCACAATATTGGAGAAGAAAGTAACATTCAAGTGATAGATGAAGTACAATATGCTAGTGAAAATGCAAGTGATAAACTTGAAAGCACCAGCAATACGAAAACAACAAAATCTATCGTATCCCAAGTGATAACCAAAAGTACTGCTATAGATTCTGGAGAAATTTTGACGTTATCTGATCAGGTCGAAGCAAAAGATTCTTCAAAAAATGATGTCATTGTCTCAACTTTGGAAAATGAGATCCGCGATATCTTAGAACATGAAACCAACTATCCTCGAGATACTCCTGATCAAGATTTGCTTCTTGAACAAATTGAGAAAGAGATACGATTGGATGAGTTTATCAAAAATGTTCAAGAAAACGAGATTTTAAATTCCCCATCTTCTGAGACGATAGGTAGTGGAAGCAAAGTCGATGAAATGCAGGAAGAAATAGCAGAATCAGGAGAACCATCGACTCAAAAAGATGAAGGAAATGCCTCAGCTGATTTCACCAAAGATTCTAAAGATATTATTCTAAATGTGTCCGAATCAGATGTTGTCAATGTATTGGAAAATGCAATAGGAAATGAACAAATCATGGAAACAGTAGAAGAGGATACTCTACATCCTGAGAAAATTGAGGTTCCAAGTATTCAACAGATAGAAGATAATTCTTATGTTGAGGAAGCGACAAACATGCAAGACGAGACATACAATGGTACTGATGCTGATTTAACAGTAATTAATCCACCTACTGTTGAAAATTTAGAGTTGAAATCTTCAAATATTGACATAATTTCTGAAAAAGAATTGCATATTGAAAGTCACGAAAGTGAGCAAGCAGAAGAGGAAGTTGCCTCCGATGCAGGACTCCCTCAGTTAAATGAATCAGAATTCGAATGCAATAGTTGTATTGCAGAAAGAGAAAAAGAGATTGAAGATGAAGCACAAGATATGAAGCCTGAAGACCAGTTAGTAAGTCAAAGTGAAGAAAAAATGAAAGAAGAAACAAAAGAAGATTTTGACTTATCAGAAATTGAAGAGCAAACTAAGGATGAACCCCAGGAAGAGAAGTTTTTGGAGAGACAGACAGATGTTAAGCTCGAAAGCAATTCGGATGATCAGCATGATAAACAGGAAAGTGACATTTCTGTTAAGGATCAGAAAGAACACGGTGATTATTCTGATAATGAATATGGTAGTTATCTGGAGAAACAGCATGAAAAAGAGTCTTCCTCACACGAAACGGAGTTGAAAATGTCTCCTCAGGACAACACATTGGCAGATCAAGCAGACATCGAAGATGTGGAAACAGGAAAAGCTAGCAATCTCATGGAAGAAGACAATGATCGCTCTGCAATGGAAGAAGACAAAGAACACTCTTCAGTTGAAACTGATAAAGTATTAACTCCGGTAATAGATCCCATTATGGACACATTTGTGAATGATTCCACTGTTGCAGATGATTATAATTCTAACAACAATTTTGAAAATTTTTCTAGAGATTTGAATATCGAAGCCAGTTTGGAAAACAATAATAATGATAGTAAGGAAAATAATGTTGAAATAGAAAGCCTTCATAACCAATCAAAGCAAGAACCAGAGCATGTCCAAGAATCGGTTCTAGATGATGACGAGAAAGATGAATTATCAGGCACAAGAAAAAGAAAAGCCATTGACGAACAGAGTAACTCGCCAATCAAAAAATTAAAGTCTACCATTTCAAAACTTTTCTCGGGTTTGAAGAGAAACAAAGCTTTTAGTTCTATCCCTGTACCACAGTTGCAAGAAATTGAGGAAACGTCGAAGGAATCTGGTGTCGATAAAGATGATGAAGGAAAAGCATTAGAAGTCGAAATTATTGAAGATGGAAGAGATGATGAAGATGGTGGTGTTGATGAAGATGATGAAGATGGAAATATACATGAAGGGTGCAATGGTGTTGAGAATAAAGATGGTGAGATTATTGGTGGTATTGAAGAAGTTAATTATGAAAGTCTAGTTGATAAAGATCTTGGTGGTAATGATGAAGAAAATGGAGATGACGAAGGTGACAATTATAGAAATGGACATAATTTTGATGAAGATGATAAGTCTTTAAATGGGGATGGTAAAAATGAGGAATTGGATATCGAAAATGCAAAATCACTGAACGAAATACGTGATGCTATTACTATTGAAAATATCGAAAGTAATGAAAATAACGTTATCGTGGCAAGCGGTCAGGCTAGTTGGATTGCAGAAAATAATGAGAAAGAGGGGGCAGACATTAATCTGGGAGAAGCTTTTGAAGAGCCATCCATTGTTAAAGAAGTACCTGACTCGGTACCTGAGGCAGAAGAAGATCAAACCCAAGAGACTATTCAATCTGTTGTACTGAATCAAACTACAAAACAGAATGAAGCAGAAGAGGAAGATCCGTTGACCCGGGAGAAAATCTTGGAAGAGCCTTTAATCGAGTTTCAAGAGAAAGATGTATCAGACACTTCAATTAATCAAATCACCGCTACCAACGAGTCTTTAAGTGCCATTGTGGATAGAAAAGACAAAGAACAGTTAAATGATGGTGACAATATTTCAAGTTTAGATAAAAAACATGGTCATCCGAGGAGAGTTCTTGGGCTAGATTTAGATGAAGTCCACTTGGAGCCCGGAAAATCGTTGCGCAACGGCCATAGATTTGGGGCCGAAGCCAAGCATACTTTGGAGCACGAAACCGCTACTCTCAAGTCTACTAGTGGCCACACTACACCTGAGTACGATGAGTCTGGGAAACCACCCTACAGTCCGAAAAAACCAGGAGCCCACGGGCCACAACAAATTCAGAATCGAAAGCTTCGAGCAAGAAACATCAAACTAGGCGACGAGCCTTACTTGCTGCACTTGATCCCAGACGATGCACCAGATGTCAAGACAAGCAGGAAGTCTTCTCGAAACAGAAACCAAGATGTTGTCGACCCCCCAGCGTCAAGAACCAGGTCCAAGTCTCCACTTAAGCGCTCGATACAAGACATTGTCAAAGAAGAGGAGGTTACCGGTAAAAGGAGACGAAGCAGCCGCATTGCCAGCAAGCGAGTGCATTCTAACACCAGTGAGGATACTAATGCCGATGGAGAGAGGGGCCGAAGCAAGACTAGATGATCCATGGTGGGCTCGATCTTCTCGTTGCTGGAGAGATTGTTTGGATCAGATGTTGGAACAGATAGCGAAACTCACCAATGGATCCCACGCCACTTCCCTCTCGCACCTCTACCCTCCTATTGTCCAAATCTATACGTAGGCTTACTGATACGAAGGTGATTTAACGATTGCATTTGCATTACTAACGACTCTATAAATACCCATTTGTTACTTGTACATGGTAATAAATACCCCGCGTTCACACAAGGTTGGCCATGGTGAGTTCGTAGGCACTGAAGAACACCATGTTGACGATGAACGAGCGGGAGACGGAGATGCCAAGGCCGCGGTACAAGCGGCGGGAGAACTTCTGCAACCGTCTGTTCTTGGGCGGCAACTCGGGCAACCCCTGGTCCTTGCGGAGGATGTTGGTCACCACGTCCTTCTGCACCAACGACTTGGTGGTGTCGACGGGGAAGATCAAGATCCAGCTGAACACGCCCGAGAGGCCGCCGGCGATGAGCACGGAGATGGGCGAGGAGGAGGCGGGGTCGGCATTGATCAAGTTGTTGGCGGACCACTTGACGGACTCGTAGATGGAGTAGTAGAACCCCGAGCTCAAGGAGTCGCGCAAGAGATGGTACTTGAACCCCGAGTAGAGCCCGCGCACCCCCTGGTGGCGGAGGATGTGGCGCACGATGGTCCAGGTGGAGCTTGGCGGCGGCTCCAGGTTGCGGGTCTGCATGTTGGACGGCAACTCCTTCAACGACTTGTTGCGCACGAGCCGCTCGAGCTGGGCGTAGATCTTGGTGAACTCAAAGGGGCAGGCAAAGAGCGACACCCCCGCGCCGGCGACGGTGCCGGAGACGAAGCACACGGGGATGTTTCTGAGGAAGGGGTGGGTGGAGTGCGGGGAGGTGATGCCCGACTCGTAGATGGCGGCGTAGGTGGTGGGCTTGACGGCGGTGAACAACGACACGCTGAAGGACTTGGAGAACGACGTCGAGATCAACGGGGCCCAGATCCCCCGCAAGAACCCCGCGGCGCCCTCCTTGGCGTAGGTCTTGCGCACGCAGTCGAAGTAGGAGGTGAAGTTCTTGTGGGTCTGCATGCGGGTCTTGACGGTGTCGAGGGGGAACCCGATGAAGGTGGAGAGGAAGGAGGCGCTGTAGGCGAGAATGGACCCCCGGAACGGCTGGAGGGCCGCGGGGAACACCTGCAACGCCTTGCTGTGGTCGATCTGCCCGGTGATGGCCGGGATGCCCCCCGTGTGCGATGGGGACGGCGGCGATGCCATGGTTGACACGAGAGCGGGGGCCTGGGGGACGGTGGGGTGCAGCGGGCCAAGAGCGGGGCAAAAAACGGGGCAGAAGCGGGCGGAAATGCAGCGCGGGGCCAAGAACCAGGGTCCAGGGCAGCAGTCGGGTAACACACGGCCTCGCCTTTCACGGGGGTGGGCGACGGATGTAGACAAGTCCGGTTTTGACGTACTTCCGGCGATGGTGCGCACCACACAAAATCCGGCAATCTCCGTCCTGGCGACGGAGGGCTATATATTGCGATTACGGTATGTACAGGGGTGACATCGGGGGCTGGTGAGTGGGAGGGGGGTGATACGATAGCGGGTGGAGTGGTAGGCGGTTTAGTGAAGCTTTGGTGAAGCTTTGGTGCAGCTTTGGTGTTGATACAGACTCTTGCAGTTGGGTTTCTGGGTCGTTTGGTTCGTAGTTTGGGTAGCACACATCGAGCAGACGTATTTCGCAGACGCATTGAGCAGACACATTGAGCTGGACGCATCGAGCTGTCCCGTTTGACAATGTACATCCTTCCCCGAACAGTCCTATGCGTGCGCACTGGGAACCTCAAGTCTACACCCTGCTCAGTACCCTCTCCTTCTGGCATCGGCCACCTGCGACATCAAGTCCTTGAAGCCGTCCGCAAACCGTCTTCTCCACCACTCGCTCTTCAACTGCTTTCTGTACTTGGCAGGACGGATGTATCTCGCCTGGATCTTGGTCAAGTACCGGATCTTGTTGTCGCTGTTGATCTTGCGGATGGCCGAGAACGCCCTCGACACGTTTCTGTAGTTGACGTCCACCGATCTGCCGGCGTCGGTGCCAAACTCCCGGATTCCCTTGGCCACGTCCCGGGGCGACTGCTGCATCGACGAAAACGAGAAATCCCTGGGAAAAAACGACGACCCTGCCGACTCGGGGATCGAGCTTGACAACAACGCGTTTATGTCGGTGATTTGCTTCTCCTTTCTTGCGTCCTTGGCCTGCTGGTTGCTGTCGACGTCGACGGCGCGGTCCTTGCCAGCGTCGACGGTGGAGTTGAAACGGCGCCCTTGCACCGGCATCGGCACCGACAAGAGTGCGAGCCGGGCACCGCTTCCGACGTTCCTTGCTATTATGCTCCTGAACATGGTTGGCTGTGGTGACGATGGTTGCCAGGGTGGGGATTGGTGAAAAATTTAGAGGCTGAAATGCCAGGGAAACGTGTCACGTGTTTGTCGCGGTTTTTGTGTCACGTGCTGTGTTCTCGTGCTTTATCACGTGTACTCTTATCTTATTAACAACCACTGCATGTCCAGCTGCAAACGGCACCAAGGACCCAGAAGTCGTACCGGCAACGCGTTGTCTTCCGCTCGCGGCCATTCACTCCACAGTTGTGCACTTGCACCACGCCTGCAGCCACTGTTGCCTATTGTGGCCAGCTTGCCTATTTGGGACACCGCCAACTCAGCTCCACCTCGTTTCCTTTACATCCGTCGATTCAATCTGCAAGCGAGGCGCAATTGGCACGTTTTGAGCAGGAGACGCTATCGCCATCTGACCAGCGCCGGTGCCCAGGCTTTTCCTTCCTTTGTTGCCCCCCTGGAGCCCACCACGTGCAACCACCAGCCTTCTGTGGTCAGGACAAGCTGAGACCATGCTCCACACAAGAAAGGTGTTTGAATGCACCAACGCGTCCTTGTTCCGCATCCCCCCGGGGCCGCCCGACGCCCGCAACTGGAAGCTCACTGCCGCCAACCGCGTGTGGCGCGGGACAGCCAGGCTCCATGTGGAGGAGATCAAGGACGACCGCAATGACAACAACAGCGATAAGGACGACGACGACACCGACTCCGTTCCGACGGGTCTCCGGGCCGAGACCCACGACGACAGCATCCGATTCATAGTCGATCCGTTCGTGAGGCTACGGGCACGACTCGTCTTGTACACAAAAGACGGCCCTACCGACAACGACGACGATGACGTCACTGAGGAGGTGTGGGCGCACACCTGGTACAACCCCGCCGTCGACGACGAGGCCAAGGAGCTCCAGATCAACACCAACACCTCGTTGGAGATGCGCCGGGTGGTCAAGATCGCCAACGACGGCAGCCCCACCATCCAGGGCGCCAACAGGGACAACCACTACAAGGTGTTGTTGCAGCCCCCCGAGGAGGGCTATCTGCCCTATCTCGACCCGCGCCAGAAGCAGAGCCTCACGTTTGTCGCCTTTTGCTTGCGTTTGGACGCCCCGGCCCGGACCCACGAGTTTGACGACACCCTCGACATCTACTCCACCAGGTACAGGCGCATCCTGCAGCAGTACTACTACGACCGGGTGGTGTTTGCCGTCAACAGCATCCGCAACCTCCACGACCGCCACCCCAGCCACCGCCACCCCGACCCCCGCGACGGCGACACCAGCTCCTCCAGCGACCTCCTCGAGTCCGATCTGAGCTCCGACGACGACTTTGGCACCTTTGTTTCCAGTTAGACTGTAGTATCCCTTGCATTACTTACTCTATAAACACACCCGGCTCATTTCTTGGCACTCTTGTGGTAATACATCTTTTGGATCAAGGGGTGGTGCTCCTTGATCTCCTTGTTCTTGTTCTTGCTGTACTCAATGTATGCCATGTCCTCTCCGCCCGCCAACCCTGCCAACGACCCGGCACTGCGCGATGCGTTGGCGCTCTCCATCTTCATCCGCCGGTCCTTGGGGATGAAGTTGGTGTCGGCGTCGTCGCCAACTTCGAGACCAGCGGCATCCTCGTTCTTGAGTAGCACCTGCTGCAACAACTCTCGCCGTTCACGAGCTGACGCGTACGCCAAGTCCGGCAACTGCTCCATGCCGCTGAGATGAGTGATAACCTTGAATGCGTACCCTTGGTCGACCAAAAATGCCTGCCTCTTGGTTGAATAGTACATCTCCTGGGTGTCCTTGGAAACCAACGAATAGAAAAACGCATTGAACCCTTCGTCGTTCCGTCGTTTGGCCCGCAAAATCCGTCCCAACCGCTGGGCCTCCTGTCTACGCGAACCATAATGCGACGATATCTGGATCAAGCACGTGGCCTCGGGCAAGTCGATCGAGGTATCCCCCACTTTCGACAAGAATATGGTGTTGATCTGGTCATTGTGCTGAAAGTTCTGCAAAATCTTCATTCTCTCCTGCTGTGGGGTCGATCCATAGATGAACGGCTTGCCCAACTTCAATGCGTATTCCTGCAAGGCGTACACATTGTCGCTAAAGACAATGATCTTGTCGCCTCTCTTTTCATGGTAGTGAATCAAAAACTGACACGCTTGGAACTTGGTTGGGTTCATGATGTACAAGAGCATCCTCTTACGGGCAGATTCTCGCAAGTATTCCTGATAAAACTCCGATGTCATGGGACACCACACCTCGGCACATTGCACATTGGCGATATGGCCCTTCTGGGCCAAATCCATCCAGTTGGCTTCATACAACTTGGGGCCAATCAAAAAGTTCAAATCGTCAATCTTGTCGTCTTCTCTAACCAAGGTGGCCGTCAATCCCAACTTGGCATGCGCAGCAATGGTAGTAACCACACGCCTAAACATGGCCGCCGGCACAACGTGGACCTCGTCGAGAATAATGAACCCCCATTCACGCGAGCGCAAGAAATCCATCACCTTCTGGGAATCATGGGACCGGTTTCTGGTGTTGGCAACCATGGAGTAGGTGGACACCACAAGCCCTGATTCACTGGTGAACATCTCCTTGTTCTCGGAGGTGAACACGGCCACGTTCTCGGGCTGGATGGTACACCATTGCAAAAACTGCTGTCTCCACTGCATGACCGACACCGACGATGTGCACAACACAATCACCGACTTACGAATGGTGCAGGCAGCCGTGATGCCAACCAAGGTCTTTCCGGCACCACAGGGCAACACAATGATACCCGATCTTGCACGCCCGTTACCAAACATTTTCGAAAGCGACTTTTCCTGGTACGGTCTGATCTGGGTCGATGGTTTCAAGTCGATTTCCAAATCGGCATTTCTGGCATCATTACGAAAGTCGTACTCTTCCAACACCGGGTACTCAATCTCCTGGCACCGTTTCTTGACGATTTCCACCGAGTCGTTGGATATCTCGAACGAATGCACCGTGTCCAAGTCGTCGTCGTCGTCGTCCTTGTTCCCCACCACCGAAGCAAAGATGTCCTCAGCCTCAGTCTTGTGGTCTGCCGTGGCACCATCGGGCTTCTTAGTTCCCGGGATGGTGATGTTGCGCTCCGGGGCCGCCGACTGCACCAAGCCATTGCTGGTGACGGTGTTTTCCGACGACTGGATCCGCAAGGGCCCAATGACGGGGTCCTTCAAGAGCATTTGCAAAATGTCCGCCTGCGTACTTTCCACAAAATACCGGTTGTGCTTCAACACCAACTTGACCTTACCGTAGGACACGGTTGCGCCCTTGATGAAGTTGATGATGGACTCGGCCACCGGCACCTTGGACAACCGGTTCAACACCGAGATGATGTCGTCGGTCTCGAGGCCCACCGACACCGCCGCGTACAACGAGTAGGCGGTGATGCGGTACTCGTGGATGTGCGATGGCCGCGAGATGGGCTCGGCAATGGTGATCAAGAAGTCCTGTGCCTGTTCCGCCAATGGCGAGAACGATTCCAAGATGATACGCCCGTCGTTAGGGGAGATCCAGAGAGGCCGCGAGAAGTGGTCGGGCTTCAACTTCAAGTACGAGAAGTCGGCCTTGCCAAAGGCCCGCGACACGGCGTCGGGAATGTAGTCCGGGGGCACCTCTGGGGTGAGCTCAATCAACTCCTCGTCCGAGTAGTTGGTGTCGTCCACCTGGTGGCGGATGGCGGCCATGGCGTCCTGGGCTTTCTTCTTCTTGGCCGGGCCGGACGCGGACTGCTTGTTCCGCCTCTTTTTGGCGCCGTAGTCGCCGTCCCGCTTGGAGTCGTGGTGGTCATCGTCGTATCCGTCGTCGTCGGAAAAGTTGCCGTCGTCCAACTCTGCGTAGTTGACCTCGCCGGCTCTGCGCGACATTGCGGTGCGGATGTGGTTCCGGGTAGTGGGATGGACAAATCGGGGCTCAGCAACGGCAAAGGCAGCAGATAATACCGATGCTAGGAAGACGGAGGGGGTTTCTTAGTAATTTATGGATCCGTCGTGTGCGCGGCCAATATCACCAGAGTCGTGCGGCGCCCAGTTCTACTGTTGCGAGCGAATAAATACGTGTATTACAAATCTAGCAGCACGGGTGTGACCCCCCGCGGGCACGTGACCCCGTTTCTCATCATCTAGTCGGCAAACTTGTAGGACCCCGAGGCGAAGGTGATGGATCCCCCCTTGTAGGCGCCCCGCTTCATTTTGTTTTTGTTTTTGGTGAAGTCCTTGCCCCTCACCTGCGACAACTTCTCGTTGGCCAACTCGCCCCAGGTGCCTGCTGCTCCCTTGTAGGTGTTGTCCTGCAATTTGGCGTGCTCGAACGAGATTTTGGTGCGGTCTATTCTGGAAAAATGTTTTCTTTGTCCGGGCTTGAGTTCAGGCTCCGGGGTGGCCTGCTGGGAGGCGGAGGAGATGGATTCGGTTTGCGACGACGATTGCGAGTCGGGGCGATGCTTTTTGGAGGAGGAGGATGTGGGTTCTGCCTTTCTCTTTCTGGACTCGGGTTGTGGTTTGGTGTCGGAGTCGGAGTCGGAGTCTGAGTCTGAGTCTGAACTGGAGTCTGAGTCTGAGTCTGAACTGGAGTCGGAGTCTGAACTAGAATCTGAACTGGAGTCTGAACTGGAGTCTGAACTGGAGTCTGAACTGGAATCTGAACTAGAGTCTGAGTCTGAGCTCGAACTAGAGTCTGAGTCTGAGCTCGAACTGGAATCAGAGTCTGAACTAGAGTCTGAATCGGAGCTGGAATCCGAACTCGAACTCGAGTCTGACTTTGAATCGGAGCTGGAATCCGATGAACTAGATCCAGAACTCGAGTCTGAGTCCGAACTTGAGCTCGAACTCGAACTCGAACTCGAACTGGAATCGGAACTCGACCCCGACTCCTCGTCCTCTTCCTTCACATACTTGCTCACTATCTCATCTAGCTTGTCGCTGTCGGGAAGTATGATTTCACCGCCAGCAGCCTTGCTTAACGCGGAGGAAACTTTGGCCAAGGACTTGTCCCTGTCCAAGTACTCCTTTATATAGCCCAACACAACCTTTCTCGAAGCTCCCATGTCGCCGTACTGTGATCTATGTGGTGCAAACGGTGGTTCTCGATGTCTCATCTGAAAAATATCTAGCGAAAAAAGAAATCCTCATCTGGATTATATGCAGTATGCAGCACCACCGTTTTGCACCCAATCATTCGCCATATCCATGGTTGCACATGCACGCCAAATGGCGGTATTGAAGGCAGCACGAGGTACAGTACGAGTGCCGCGACATGGATGTGGTATCCAATCGCTCCATTGCTTATATTTGTAACATTCTACTATAGAAATAAACATACTCTCCATCTTGCACCAGCTCTCAAAGCCTTCAGCAAGTACACCTAGTGGCTTCATGGGCATCAAGCCTCCAAATAGCATTTCCAGAAGCAATCACAATTTATTGGCTCTGCGTAAATCAATGTCAAGATCAAATCCAAACACTTCGTCAAAGTGCATGTCGAATAATTTATCGTACTGGTCTTCGTGAATAGCCTCGCGGTTCTTACCAAGCTTGTGTTCAGGATATTGTGCCCTTTCCTTGGGATAATCGGTGTTTCTCTGATCAATCAAGTGGGAAATGAAATCGATAGTCTCATCTGGCCGCTCTACATTGAGCAAGTGCTCCCCCTCGGGAACGTCAAAAGTCCCGGCAAGATACTTTGGGTCGATTTCTTTTCTGATCCACTCGCTACTCTCGGGTGGGTTCCAAGTTGCCTTGGACCCAATTACGTGGTAAACAGGAACCTTGATGTACCGTAAAATCGACATCCCAACTCCAATACTCTGGAAGGCCCCACAATATGCTACAATTTGATTGAATTTGTTGCATTTCACCTTGAACTTTTTGTCCTTCGTCTCAGAATCGACAGTGACAACAATTTCGTCGTCCAAAAAGTCCTTCAAAATCTTGGGGTGAAGGGTCTTGTAAAACGAAAGTTCCTTGTAGAAGCGATCTACCTCTTCTGTGGTGTCGAATTCGTCCAACAACAACTGGGATATCTTGCCAAAAATCTTCTTGAACCGCAAAAACCCATTTGGTTGTCCATAATACACCGCCTCAATAGGAAGAACGGCGTCAACCAACCCTGGCGCAACAAAGGCGGCGTACATGGTGTTGAATCCACCCATGGAATGGCCAATGATGATGTTGCGGCTGCCAAAGTTGTTCTGCAAGTCTCCGATAGTGGCAATTTCATTCTTTATCACCTCGATTACGTCCTTCCCCCCGTCGTCCCACCGGAATATGGGCCCCAATTTGCCCTGGTTCAAGATTGCCGAGTCGCCGTGGCCCACCTGATCAATGGCAACCACGGAATCGAGAAACCACTTGGACTTGCCTGTTTGCGACTGTTCGTACAACTTCTGGATATGGTACTTCCAGATCGACTTGTTGAACCCCGTGCCATGGCAAAATATGAGGTTGAAGCGAAGCCTATCCTTGGGAGGCTCCAACTGGGTTTTGTACTTGTTGTACACCAACTTTAGCTTGGAAACATCCTCTTCAACAAGAGTACTCCCCTTGGCGCGGATAGGATGTGCGGCACACACCTTCTTCTCTTCGACGTACGACATGGTGTCTGGTGACTCAATGTGTGGGATACCAAGATTTGGGCAGGTATTTATGGTGGGGCAGAATGCTCGAAAAAACCTGTGCCGAGGACCAATTGACCGTTGCGGTTTGGGATTGGTAATCAAGTAAACAAGTTGTCGTAAATAGAAATTGGTAGCGGAGGCTTAATTCGAGCTACGGGACCAAGTTTCTATACCGGGACACACGAATGGCCAAACCGGGGAGCTACCACGGGTATTTCGTTGATTTTTGGGGGTTGCGAAAAGGAAATTGTGGGGAAGTGGAGGAACCGGGAAATAACGTGGATTGTCACAAAGTGAGCTCATAACTCCGAACCCTGTGAATTTCTGCAGCTTTCATGTTCATCCTGCCGTAGCCAACTCGCCTATTGGCTGAACGAGGTAGAATGTAGTTGGCTACGGGGATTCGCGCTGACGTGGGAAGTATGTGTGATTCCGGGGCTCAGAGGGTGCGATTTTGCTGGTTCTAGACTAGCTCTATTCGTTATTGTGGTTGGCAATAGTAGCGCAAGGAAGTAGTGCTCCAGTACAGAATCAGTCTGCGGTTCTTTAGAAATAATGTTACTTATCGGTAGCGTTGATTATTCACAAGAGTATGTTTGAGTAAGTTGTTGCTTATTTTGATGAACTTTTCGCAGAAAAAGTGAACACTTTCCAAAGTTGCACAGAAAGCTAAGAATAACACACAGAGCAACAACTGTCTTACAGTCAAATAGCAGTTAAAGAAGATAAAGGTAATACAGATAGTAAACGCAGTAAAGGTAATAAAGGCAGCAATGTAGCTATTGCATCATCAAGGGTTGAGATTTTTGGACCAAGCTTGACACCGCAAAGGACAAGGTTGCAAAAATACAAAACACAGAAAGACTTGCCAACGCAACCACTAACGCAATCCCTAGCATTTATATGACAGTATCGAAGCTGTTGACAGCCACATCCACAACCAATCAGCCACCTTCACGGTTTGGAAGCTTCAAAACTTGGTATCTACACCGCTATTTTGAACTCTACCATCCACTTGGTGGCGTGCTGCACGAGAATGGCCGCAAAATCACCCACTCTTCAGGCCTCTCATGTCACCTCCCGCCTACCTTGAAACCCCCCCCTGCAAGCATCCAATCCAACTCTTCTGCCCTTTTCACCTCCGTCGGACCTATATCCCGTTTCGGGTTGTTATTCCGGGCCCCGTTTCCGATCAAGCATTACTCATAAAAAGAAATTCCTCGCATACAAATAAAATTTTTCCGCTCGGTTTCCCCATATTTCGGGTTTTGCAATTTTCACTTCTCCTCGTACCCATGACGGTGTCCAACACAGTTAAGGTTTTGCGGACGGTACAGCAGGTGCGCCAATGGCGGTTACAGTGCTTGCTCAATAGAGAAACCGTGGGGCTTGTACCCACCATGGGGGCATTACATGCGGGCCACTGCTCGTTGGTGAACCAATCTCTCTC
The DNA here is from genome assembly GCA_002245345.1 of Scheffersomyces stambukii. NCBI lineage: Eukaryota > Fungi > Ascomycota > Pichiomycetes > Serinales > Debaryomycetaceae > Scheffersomyces > Scheffersomyces stambukii. The sequence goes on from NBZC01000017.1 coordinate 46,665, forward strand.
CGAAAACGACCGAACCGTGGTGTCTATATTCGTAAATCCCTCCCAGTTTGGTCCTCATGAAGATTTGGATGCTTATCCTCGGACTGTGGATACCGATTTGCAGCTCCTCGAGGACAAATTCAGAGCCAAATCCGTGGATGCTGTTTTTATTCCAAAGGTTTCTGAAATGTACCCATCGGGGATTACTTTGGACACCAGCAAGCAACGAGGAGCGTTTGTCACGGTTCAAGGCAGTTCTGAGCAGTTGGAAGGGGTTACCAGACCCCAATTTTTCCGTGGGGTTGCAACAGTGGTGACCAAATTGTTGAATGTGGTGAATCCAAACCGGGTGTACTTTGGACAAAAGGACGCTCAGCAGTGCGTGGTGGTGAAGAACTTGGTCAAAGACTTGCTAATCGATACCGAAGTGAGGGTATTGCCCACATTAAGAGAACAAAATGGCTTGGCCATGTCTTCGAGAAATGCATATTTGTCCCAAGAAATGAAGGACAGGAGTTCATTGATCTACCAGTCCCTACGGGCTGGAAAGCAATATTATCTCTCAAAGGGGGGTGTCAAGGTGCTGGCTAAGGAAATTTTGGATGTTATAGAGCCAAAGCTTACATCTGACCCCCAATTTGAGCTTGAGTACGTTGCCATTAGCCATCCGGAAACATTGGAGGATTTGCAGTACGTTGAACCCGGGGTTGGTGCCATTGTATCAACTGCAGTCAAGGTGCCAAAGGACAACGGCGATGGAGTAGCTAGATTAATTGATAACATTGTGCTTAGTTGAAGGGGAAACTGCTCACTAATATTGGGTGTTGATACATGAGTTATGGTTTATAATCACAAAGGGTCGCAATTCAAAAGTTAATATATTACATTTCATAATTATAATGCTCGTCTCCGTTTGAAAACAGAGCTTTCCCGTGGCTGAACGTCTTTGTGCTTATGTTTATCCTGGAATTGCTTTCTTTCGTCGTACTTCTTTTGATCTTCAAGAAGTTGCATTTCAAAATCTTGCTTGGTTATGGGAATTTCGTAGTCAATGAGCTTCTTCTTTGAGGCTTCAGATACGGTAAAAAACTTGTAGCCATATTCCAATAGCCAGGTAGGCTCCACACAAGTCACACAGTTCATATACTCCTTAGCCGTTAGTACTAATTCGTGATAGACAACATAGTTGGATGTCAAATTGCTTCCAAGAATTGAACTTGTAGGATGAAGGTACATCTTCATGTAAGTATGTCTCAAATTGACAAACTCGGGATTTCCACTCACGCTCATCTTCAGTACTTTTGCCAGTTGCTGATAAAAGGAAGCGCACAAGCACCTACGGACGTCATCGTCTGATCGAGCTTTTCTGATAGGTAACTTGTTCTTGTTCAAGATTAGGACCAACTGGTTCCGGATTTCTCGGGCACGAAGCAATGATTTCAACTGAAGGAAGTTCTTTTCACACCATTGGTTAATCTTGTTAAAATTGCCCTTTAACTTTTGCATGTTTTGTAGCCATTGATCATATACATTCATCAATGTCAAATGGTCTGACTGGGAGATGATAAATCTCTCTCTTGCGTTATCCGCCTCTCTCGCCCTTTCTTTGGGACGGTGGTAGATATTGGGAACAGATAACATCGCCACGATTGTGAGTATATCGGCCGAGCATCCAAATTCCTCTTTACTTGAAAGGAGGATCAATTTTGCAAGCGTGGGCTCTATGGGAAACTTTGTCATTTCTTTCCCCAAGGAGGTCAACTCACCTAGGTTGTCCATAGCACCAATACTCCAAAGATCATATAAGGAACAACTTAACAAGTCTCGCGGAGGTTCATCAAGAAAGGGGAATGTATGTATATCGTCAACCTTTAATGATTTAAGTAGTAACATGATATTACTAAGATTAGTCCGTTGGATTTCTGGAATTGGCTGAAGGTAAAGGTGATCCTCTGTGCAAGTTGCTTCTGTGTATAGTCGATATGCCATCCCTGGACCCGTTCTACCAGCTCTACCACTTCTTTGGTCAGCATTGGCGATCGAAATTGGGACAACTTGGAGGGTGTCCATGCCTAATTTGGGATTGTAAACTTTCATCTTCACTAACCCCGTATCAATTACATACTTTATTCCATCAACAGTCAAAGAGGTCTCAGCGATATTTGTAGCCACCACAACTTTTCTCATTTGCGAATTTTGCCGGGCAAATATCTTCTTCTGGACATCAGCAGGCAACGAGGAGTATATTGGTAAGATATCTAGAGGCGGAGGGTCCTGGAGCATCTCAAGCTTTTTACGAAGAAGCTCGCAGGTGATTTCGATATCCTCCTGACCAGTCATGAATACAAGTATATCCCCATCATTAATATAGTTATTCTCCGCATTTGCTTTCCTTAAGTGGATCGAGAGCACTTGCTTCACGGCAGCCTCAACATAGTCGGACGTGGAGTTTTTGCTATAGAACACGTCAACTGGGAATGTTCTTCCAGGGATGGTAAACTGAGGAGCAGCGCCAAAGAATTTTGTAAACCGATCTGCATTCATGGTGGCACTGGTTACGATCAATTTGAGATCTCTTCTTCTCCCCAAGAGTTTCTTGAAGAATCCAAGAAGAATATCGGTGTTGAGCGATCTTTCATGGGCTTCATCCATGATTATGCAACTGTACTTTTCCAACAAGGGATCCGTTAAAATCTCTCGCAACAATATCCCTTCAGTCATGTACTTGATGACGGTTTTGTGAGGGTCGGTTTTGTCTTCAAATCTGATGGAGAACCCTACTTCTTCTCCCAAGACACATCCCATTTCTTCGCTCACTCTCCTTGCAACCGACATGGCGGCCACTCTTCTTGGCTGGGTGCATGCAATTAGCTTTTCCCCGGGTATTCCTCCTAGACCATCCTCGTACAAGAATTGGGTCAACTGGGTGGTTTTTCCTGAACCGGTCTCTCCAATTACTATGGTCACCTGGTTGTCTCTGATTGTAGTCATAAGATCGTCGCGCACAGCAAAGGCAGGCAAGCTTCGTCTTTGTTTAAGAATAATATCCCTTGGATTAACACTATCGTCTTTGCCTGGGTTGGCTGCTTGTTGATGTTGCGGGGTGTCTTTGTCACCAACCACTTGCAGAATTCTGCTATTGTTGACCCCTGTTCGCTCTTTCGCTTGTTCTGCCCGTTGTTTCTGTGACCTCTTGTTGCTGACAACCATGGACCCCTGTTTGGCCATGGTGGCCAACTCGCAGGTGGAGTCCTTGACGGGATCGACGGTGGGGCCGAGTCCTCGTATGGAAGATCCGGAGATTTGCAACTGCAAGTACTGAACGGAGTCCTTTAGGAACGGGGGAATGAACACATGGTTGACGATTTGTATGCGAGAAGTGTCGTTTGCCGGGGCATGATCGTGGTCCACGTATTCCCCCGTGAGAGAGTCGAAACCACCCCCCGTATGGGACGCCCGCTTGAAATTTTGTGTACGCCGTTGATGAAAGGGTCTGGACGGCTCCAGGAGGTGAGTTTCTGCCACGGTGCTTTCCTCATCGAGGTCGTACCACGCACGATCCAACTCGATGTTGTCGGGCACAAGGACGTTGTAGGGGGTCAAATCGGGCCCAGAATTGGGGGTGGTTGGTGCGCTGGTTGACTCAGATCCCGAGCTTTCGTGAAGCGACGGCCGCAGGGATGATTTCGGTGTGGTTGAAGTGGTTGGTACGGGGTCTTTTATTCTCATGGTGACCTCCTTCTTCAACTTTTTGAACCGGACAGGACGGTCCTGGGTGGGCGTCGAGGCATCGAGGCCATCTGCCGCGGGACGAGCCGTCCGCACACTGCCTACCACCAGGCTCTCGTCCAAGTCGTCGAGATCATCCAACTCAAACGATACTTTGGAGAGCCTGGACTCTTTCTGCCGTGGTTGTTGCGCTCTTTGCGGCCTCTTTGCAGCTGTTTCCGTCGTTCTGACTTCCGGACCCACCGCCGCGTCGTTGCAGGCCGCGATCAAGTGGTATAACTCCCCCACATGCTCGCCGTCGTGGACGCCAATGACTTTGATGAATCGAGCAAACTCCTCGACACTCTTTTGGGCCTGTCCCACCACGGATTCGACCAACAGGCGGGAAACATTGCGGTTCAACAACGTCGCCAAACGGTCAGCAACTTTGCCGGTAGTATCATTGCCTTTTTCCATGGTATGGGGACGGTATCATTCCGAGGGACGATGTGGGGGCGAGCTCGATAAGATTCGATATTCGACTTGGAACCCGGGGTCGGAACTCCCAGTTTCGGGCGCGCGAATATCGGGCCCCGGTTTTCAAGTTTCGATTTTCGCTCATCTTGATGGTCTTGCTTCCAACCATGCCCCATGAGTAGACGGTGGCACAACACCCTGACGTTCGCGAGACCGTTCCGGGAGTACTTCCGGTACCATGTCGAGTTCCGGTGCCAGATCTACCCCCCGCCCGCGGCCGCTGACGTTGGATACATAGCGTCAGTGTTCCACCAGTTGGCCCCGGTCGAGTACCTCGAAATGGGCAAGTCTCCCCACAAGAAGGGATACCACATGAACATCATCTACAATCCCGACCAGGGGGCCACGGGAATGACCCTTCAGGGCGTGGAGCCGGGGTCAGGTGACCGTCCCCCGGATGTCATGAGTTCTGACTTGGCGGTGGGGTTGCGCAAAAGGCTCCAGGGCATCGTGGCGTTGCCCCGGTACGGCTACATCTGCAACGACGCCGGTTTCTTCAACGACGAGACGGAAATCAAGTTCCGGCACCTGTTGACGGAGGATCTGCACGTGCGCGGGGTGTCGTACCAGTTGTCGCCGGCAACGGTGCACGAGCCGTTTGTGGAGGTGTCCGCGCCGGACGACCCCGAGTTTGACCCGGAACTGATCCGACGGCTGGTGCGCTTCAACTTCCAGCACTTCTACAAGCTTGTCAATGTGTCGGTTTGGGGCATCAACGGCCGCACCGCCAACATTGTCAAGAGAAAATGATGTACGACTAATGTATGGATGAATATGGATGTAGTGACCGGAATGACCGGATGTGTGTAGGTTCCGGTCGGAACTGCGGCCGGAACTGGTCGAAGACGAAGCGATCACTGTGGCCCTTGCCTATCCACCGCCAAGGTGGGGCTACTTGCTCCCGAGCTTGCTCGCAGCCTCCACGTCCTTCTCCAACACCTCGTTCAAGTAGTTCAACCCCACCTGCTGCTTCAACAACACCCGCGACACCTTGTTGATGATTTCCTGGGTGTTGCTGCCGCCATCGCCTCGGTTCTCGCCCTGGTCGCCGATAGCCATGCCCCCGTTCAAGGCGGCGATGGAGTGGTCGAACTGGTAGTTCAAGTCCTCGGCCCGCTCCTTTAAGATGGCAAGACGGGCAAACACGTCGCTCATTTTGGCAATGGGGCTGTTGGGGTCGCTCAACTTGGACGACAACAAGTCAAACTGCTTGGATATCTCCTCTTCCTCGGGCAACAACGGGTACCCCTTTAACTTCAAGATCGCCAACACCGTGGCCAACCGTAAAAGTCGCCGCGACAATTTGGTGTGGCGGGCCTTGGCCTTCAAGATACGGGTGGTGTTCTCCAAGTCGTGCTTGGACGACAACATCGTCAGCTTCTCGTTGATGGTGTTGAGCAACACCCGCGACTTGGCAACGTGGTCCAACTGGACCTCGATGCGGCTAGCAATGTCGGTGAATGAAGTCACCTTGACAGGGTAATAACCCGGGCCCGGGCGTTTGGTCATGGCTGAATCCCAATCTTCGGGGGTCTCGTTGCTGGGCCGCGGCTGGCTCATCAACACTGCCATCTCGGCGTCGGTGAACTTGTTGTAAAAGTGGGTTTTCAAGGCGCACTTGGCCGAGGCAGGGTCCCACTGTTCCCATATCTTGGTCAACTGGTCGTTGATAGCGGGGGTATAGGTGTTGGCATTGGTGGTGTTGGCCACGCTGGTGTTGGTAAACCCGGCGCTGGTAGCGCTGTCGATGTTGTTTTGGGGCTGCTGAGGCTGGCTCCACGTGAATGACGGCTGTTGGTTGTTGGTGGTGTTGTTGGAGAACAACTCCGTGCGGGGCTGGTTCTGGGTCTGATGAAGCTGGAGCTGGTTCTGCTGGGGCTGGCTGGCGGCCGCCGGGGTGCTGAAGAGCCCTGTTCCCGTTTTGGCGGGGGCCGCCCCAAAAAGTCCCCCTGTGGCCGGGGTGTTGCTGTTGCCAAAGAGGCCTCCCGACGTGGCAGCGGGCTTGCTCCCAAACAACCCTCCCGAGGTGTTGGTGGTGGTGTTGGTGGCGTTGTTTCCAAAGAGCCCCCCTGAGGTCCCTGTCGTGGGTTGGGAGCCAAACGACCCCCCTGATGTGGCGGTAGAACCCCCGCCGAACGCGGAATTGGAGGCGCCGAATGGGGCTATGGTTGTGCCGGAGCCAAACGTGGGGTTTGCAGTGGTGGAAGCCCCGAATCCTCCCGGGTTGGAGGTGGTGTTGCTCTGGTTGTTTTGCGTGGAGCCAAACAAGCCGCCGGTGGCGGGTTTTTGCCCAAAAAGACTGCCTGACGTGCCGGCAGCGGTATTACCACCGGCGCTAGCCCCAAATAGGCCTCCTCCCGACGCTGTTGTCGGCGTGACGCCGGTATTGGTTGCGGATGACGAAAACGGGTTTGGTGCTGTTGAGGAGCCAAACGCCGGTGCCGCGGGCTTTTGTCCAAACAAGCCGCCTGAATTGGCGGAGGCGGCGCCAAACGCCGTCCCTCCCGTGTTGCCGCTTGCGCCAAACATGTTGCTGGTGTGGGGGAGTGGTGGAGGAGTGGTGTCGTGGTGATCAAAACATTGAAAAAATCCGATGTGCTCAAAATAGTATGGAGGTTTGGATGTTCTGCCTTTCTGAGAGTGGTTTACGGGTTGGAGGGGTGAGAGTTGAGTACGAGAGAGGGGGATGCGGAATAGACAGGTCTACGGGTGCGGCGGGGATGGTGTCTACATCCTGTGGTGGTTAAGGGCGTTGCAAGGAAGGGTCTGCAAAACCTAGCAAAACCTGCCGTATCTTGCCAACTTGAATCATCACTTACCTCTGGTTCTGGCCTGTCAGCAACATCTAGACTGCCACTGGCATCCTGTGACGTGTGTCACATGGCCGGGCATGCCTCCGGCTCACTGGCCATCAACCATCACCATTTGCCTCTTGATAAATATCTAATGTATATTCCTGTATGGTACATGTAGACACCGATAGACGTGCCCTGTTCATGAAATGAAATGCAATAAAAATGGACTCGGGGTGGTCGTCGTAGGCGCGTCGTTCTGCACAGCGTGCTGGAATGATATCCACCAGTTTTGCTGTCGCCGGCCATGCATCCTTGCAAGATGCAAAATCCTCGACACAACTCGACACATATTCTTGTATCCTGGCAATTTAGCAGCCACCGCCACTGCACCGCATGCCTAGTTGGAGGATGTCTCCTTGGCCTTCAAGAAATCGGCCGTCTTGGCCCCGTCCTTGGACGTTCCCGTGTAAATGGGGTTGGGCTTCAAATGGATCTGCTGCTCCACGCCGGGCACCTTCTTGGCCAACTTCAAGCTGTCAAACACACACTTGCTCAACACCCCCTCCGAGGCACGGCAGTGGCCCAAGTTGTGGTTCTCCTGTTCCAAACACTCGTAGTGCAACTTGAACTCGTCAAAGCAGTGCTTGTTGATGTCACGCAACACCGAGATGGCGCACCGCGTCACCCTTCGGCCCTCCTTCAAGCACTCCAACGACCCGCCGTTGTGCTCGTCTTTGCAAAGCATAAAGTCGTCGTTGTAGGGTTTGCAGCGGTCGCCAATGAAGAACGAGGCCGACAACAACGGCGCCGACGTGGCGCCGACTTCTTCCACATCGGGGATGTCCGTTGGCAATGGATTCTTGTCCACGTTCTCCCACTGGAATCTGGACGTGACGATCTCTCCCAAAACCATCTTCTTTGCTGTTGGTGGTTGTGCAAGGGTTAACCTGGTGTAGAGACATCTGAAAAATCACCATTTGTCGCGGTTTGGTTGGTGCTGAGATTTACGCCGGATTTCGCGGCGGATGCGGTGCTGGCGTAATTTGTGGTCCGGCTCCCGGCCTCGTTACATTTGGCGTCCCAGTCCTGCTTGACCCACCGCTGGTTTGGGTGCGGTGGTGTTGTGGCTGTCTGTAGACGATCTGGTCGTGTCTGGTAGACTTTTGGTTGTGTGTTGTCGACTGTCTTGTTGACCGTCTGGCTGTATTTGTGGTCGCACTGGTTTGCCCTCTCGTCGTATACACTCGTTAACTATGTAGGATCGCCAAAAAGTCGTTCTCGTGCCCCACCAACCGGTATATGTTGGCCAAGTCCACAAGGATGCCCCCGTCCTGTCTTGTCTTCAACTCTCGCTTCACCATCTGCTCCAAATAGCTGCGAAACTCAAACTGGAGCGACGTCACCTTGCTATTCAAGTAGTTGTCCTGGAAATAGCTGCTGTCGCGCGCCTCGAGGTACTGGCTTATGTTGACAATCGACATGTAGAGGCTAGTGAGGGTTTTCAACTGCGCTTCCGGGTGCGGGGCCCCATCCTCGATGCACTTCTCAAACTCAACAACTTGGTCGTGGAGCAAGATATTGAGCTTCGCTCCCGTCTTTAGTTCCACCAACCGCTGCCGGCTGTCTATCACGTTTGTAAGAAGCTGGTGGTTGCCACTGAACTTTTGGTTGTAATTGGTCAACTCCAACTTGAACTCCTTCAAATCGCCAGCAATCAGATTTATTAGTTCAAGGCCCCCATTTATCGACTTTCCAAGCTTGATAAAGTCGTTGTAGTCGTTGTTGACCAAGTCGAGAAGGTTCTGGTTCAAGCTGTGCGAAAGCTTGGTGAGCTCCTTGATGAGAATGTCTAATGACGTGAACCGATGGTTCTTGTACAAAAACTGGTCGATCTCGCCGTCATCAAAGCTCTTGAAATTGGTCTGATCGATTGATATGGGATACGGGAACTCGTCCGTACCATCTAAGACATCAAACTCTTCGGACATGGCCACCACCGTCATCGCCTCTGATCGCACTACTTGTTTGGGTGTTCTTTTGATATTTGGTGAGCCGCACCCTTTTTGGGACCAATCTTGTTAGTGGTAATCCCTACAATATGTGATGTACCAAAGTATACGAAAACCTCGCATATACGGAACTGGTGCTGACGTAAAGGGTTCAGCTCCTACAACTGTAGCCTCAAGTCTGCTAACTTTTTCAAATCAATCAACTGATTTCTCGGAATGGACAAAACTGACTTACTCGCGTGATTCCATGCTCATTGGGTCCATGCATGGTCCGGTTACAATCATTCCAATCTTATCGCGATGATACACAATGTAGGTCCGTCGCTATCAAGGCGCAAACTCATGTACAAGACCCAAATCGGCAGCCGTACAAGGCTATTCTGCCGCAGAAATAATATCGACCGTTGGACACTAAGCTTGGACGGTAAATAATGAGTAAAAGGGGGTTAAATGACTGGAATCAGGAATTGGCTCTTTAGCCCAGATTCAACCCCTTGTTTATTTCAAGTTACGTATTCCTACAGACCGTCGATCAGATTTGCAGTCATTCTCTGCCCTAGGGAAATACCAAGAAAGTTGCAGCAAAAAATATTTTCAACTCTCGTTTAACATACTCAAACTGTTCGCCATGCGTCAGCGATGGTTGCGCTTTCCCACATCAATAGGTGAGATCGGGTCTGGATTGGCAACAAATCCGAAATCTTGAGAAGCGCAAACCATATGCAAAAGCTTGGTAGAACACTTGCAAGAACAACAAAAATTGTCACAGGATGCTAGTAAGTTGCAAGTGGTGGTACTTTTGGCTGTCGAAAAGGTCGTCATGCCTTTTCGACAGGGGTCGGAGAAACTGATGCGGTAGCTCTAGAGACCCGTTCGACTCGTAGAGTTTACGATGTAGCAACATGCAAATCTACCAAATGAATATTCCCTTCGGCCAGAATAAACTAAGCATGCACAACTCTCGCATGAGTTTGTCGATACGTAACTAACCGGGTCGCATCAACAATATCTCCTTATCATTTGAATCTTAATCTTGTGCTGAGCACCTTACAATATGCAACAAGTAGTACTACAAATAGCCCTGTATCCTGTTCCATGTGAATTCAGCTATAGTCTTTCAGATTGTGTGAAACAATGTTCATTATTTTCGCTTGTCCATCCTATCTATTGTTGTGTTGGTCCCTATTTTATCAATCAAGAAACTTGCAACCGCTCCAACTCGCTTTAAAACAGATGATTCTACGGAACAAAATACAACATCCCTTTCGATTGCAATCTCCACAATCAAAACAAGGTTCCCTGGAGGAATACAATAATTTTCTTGTACCCTTCGATTGTAAGTATAACAGTAACGTTGCAGCGAACTTTTCCACTGATTCGTGCCAAAAATAACATGGACTTGGTACAATATTTTCCACCACCACTACGAACCTCAGAATGGAAAAAATGCCATTTGCAAAGATACATACCATAACAACCGCATAACTGCATAATCGATGGCCTTTTTCGTAATTTTGACTAATGCATTTTATGGACCAAACCTGTAGAAAGGCCAATCCATCCTACTCATACAATCTTTCCATCTCAAGTGTCAAGCCTACTTGCGCTGTAACTTACTTTTACAGCTGAATTGTCAGGCCGCATTGCAACCAATTGATAGAATTTACGAGAATTTACCCGAGACTGACTACATTGAGCAATAAACTGATCAAGGTAGTTCCTGGCTTTTTTTCCTTGCAATCTAGTTATTTTTAATCTTTAAAACTCTATGCTTCGTTATTTTTTATGCAGCTCCTATTGTCTGGTTCTCTCTTACTAGCATTATGTCATCTCCCGATAAGGAAGGGTCTTGTATCACCACACAAAAAAAATTCTTCCACTAAGACCATTAAGCAGTTGAGCATGCAAAAAGTTCCGAATTGTGCATATACTAAATATGGCTGGAAAATTTTTTATTAAAATTCTCCATCTGACAGAACCAAGTTGTCGCGACATAGAAGGAGCTGTACAACCGTTGTGTTCTTCCATTTTTTACTGCGCTTTTTTGCTCTCCGGATTTGGATATATGCCGACCTTTTACATGCATGTGATTACATGTTCCTTAAGTTGAAGGGTTTCAAAATTAGTTTTAGTGTTTATTTCCAAGCAACTGATTTTGTCGCTCCGAAAATAGCCTTAGGCGGGGGGGACTAGTCTTGGTGTCAAATATAGAACTATAGAGCAACCGCCTATTATGCTACCACATCTATCTGATCTATTGTCATTAGCCATGTCAACTAGTCTTATATTTGCATAATATTTCTTTTTTGGATATCTCTGTAAGAGTACATTTAGTAGATTTCAATCATGAAATTTTCTTTCTCAATTCCATTGCTAATGTCTAGCCGGCTACCGGGAATAGTATATGGATACGAAGAAAAACACAGCAACCATTCCATTTACGTATCGAACTTTAACCTTATCTGCGGTTATAACCGAATAAATTGATGCCCAAGCTCAATCTACGGGAGAGTACTACCTTCACAAAAGTTGTTAGATTCTTGCCAAATTCTCTCCTGGCCTTCTCTGCCAAATATTAAAAGCAAGTCATAAAAACTTTATGTCTGTATTTAGCTAGTGGACCAGGAACCCATATTCAGGGTTCTCGAGTGAAAATCAAGATGGGGAGATATGACAAGTTCATTTTGTAACATATTGAGCATCGTTAGGAAAAGCGCATCCAATTGTGCAAAGTAAGGGGTTAACCTGCATCGATATAGCACGTGACAAAACAAAATAGGAAGTTACCAATGCCATCTTAATGAATAAAAATTGGGTGATATATAGGAAAACCATCCACACGGTTTTGACTCTTTACCTACCTTGGATTACAAGCAATGGTTTGAAATTTGCTCGGATGACGGTACCACCAACTTGAGGATTTCAGTACCTCCTAAAGGAAAGTTGGTGTTCACAAACTGCATCCTGCGTGGTACACGAATTTCTCTATGTTTGTCAATGTCTGGAAATCGATATTTTGAGATCAGTCAACAGCCAGATTGCATAAAATTGGATATACGAAGTAGGCAAATCGTTTGTCAAAAAAAAAAAACAAGGTACTCATCGACAATCTTGAGGATGAAACTAAGCCTTAATTTGGCAACCTTACAAGGCAAATGGCTGAGCTCTTTGGTTACCATGATTACTGGCAACAGATGATGGTTATTGGGTTAACGCTGGCAGTAACTTGATATGCACGATGTCTTACAGTCGTCAATTCAAAATTGTTCGACAAATGTCATTATCCAAGAATGTTTCAAAAAGGAAATTTAGTCATGAGCAATTCCCTCATACCCTGGTTATCATGTTGTGAATTATTAACTCTAAAAACTGTAGGTGTTATCGTATCTCAACAAGGTTATCCAAGAATCAATGCCTTTGGCATTAACAGGTGGCAACTTGAAACTCTTGACAATTTAGATATGCAAGAATTAGCTAGTCATGCTACCCTTCCGTTTTATACAAGACACAAAGGTAAATTCCGAATCATACCCAACAGCAAATTGCGGCATATGTCATGTTCTACCTACCAATGAAATGTCTTCATTCATGTACTATTGACCGCCTTCTGCATCTCGTTTTGCTAACAGAAAGCCCATTAGGTTTGTTTGTAGTAGAGAAATGTGCAGAAGTTGTGCATTTCAAGGTACCTTATGGTGGTAGATTAATGTTGGGGGATACCTGTTGAGAATATTGTGCTTTTGTTCCCCCACGCAAGATTTGTTCATTTACGTTCATTTGCGTACATTATTTCGTTCTTAGTTGTCCAATAGGATTTTATTCCAAGGCTGTGACTAGTTTTGAAATTCTCACCGACAAGATTACTTATTCTATTTCAATATCTGTCTAGCAAAGTACCGTCATATTATACCATATATTGCTTGATTCAGTATCAAAAGATAGTTTGTCAAATCTGTGGAGTTCATATTAAGCTTTTGCTAGTGGAATTCTATATGCTTGATCCTGGTAACGGGGGCTAAATATCTCTTACACAAAACCTGAGATGCTACCGTATTGGGAAATTTGAACGTGTTTTCTTTTAATCACATATCGAGAATAGCAACTAACATCACTAGAAAGCATCGCAATTATCCTAACAATTGATGAGGGTACCTTAATAAGAATAGAGAAACACAATACGCACACTTTGTTATGCTGAATATCGGCCACCAAACAATGTGTTGGTTCTTTTTCTTAACAACTGAATCCCCTATTGTTAACATTTTGACGTGTACATCTGGCAAACAAAGAAGAACACCACAACCAACAAAATTTGAAAAGACTAATGTTTTCAAAAGACTAATATGCAATGCAACCTAATTTTTGAAAATAATATTATTCATCATGAATATCACAAACTCCAAAAGAGTCCAAAAAATATAAGTGTAATTATTTTTTATTCTTTTTGAACAAAATTTAATTGCACATATGAAAATATTACCTAAACAAATAAAATATGTCCTAAAAAATATTCTCTATTGTCTAAAATTATTGCACACCTAATTTCTTCGAAAATGTATGTCTATCACTTACATTTTTTGTTTAGCACATACAAAAAATCAACTCTATTTGTGAATCAGAAATTATTTATATACACATTTTTGCCCAATAATTTTTCCTCCACTATTGCTAATTTAGTAACTTTTGTTTTGCAATAACTACTATATCTATAGAAGTTATATTTCCAGTGGAGCGGAGAGTAATCTTATTGATTCAGTTTATATACCCTTGCATTTATCGTTTCGGCAAAGTTCTATTTGGAATCTTAACCGATACAATTACCAGGTGACTGTCCCTACGATTGAACTGTGTTTCATAGTAGATCGATCTTATCAAGATCATTGATTTGGAATACTTTACTACTTGTGCGTGTCTTTCAAATTCATTCATCTTGGATTAAACGTGGATAAGCTCATATAATTATGTCTGCTGCTGTATACTACACAACTCATAACATGCCAGTTGATGATTTACAATCCAAGTACACTTTACCATCTTTATCTCAAATTATGCCCCCTGTTCAACAAAATCAACAAGGACAGGTGAACTCTTCAAATAATCAGACTTCTGGCCAATACACTCATGAAATAGTCAACGCGTCGCCAAATCCAAGCATTTCTCCAAACTTGAATCCAAACCCAAATACTACTGCCGTTGGTGCTAACTTATATCCTCAAAGTCAAAACAATGATCTCTATTCACAAACGTCAACGGCACAGTCTACGCCAGCTACCACTTATTCGGCTTATGGACAAGGACAACAACCAACACCAGGAGCACCTCCCGCAGATAAATGTATTTGTAAGTCCAATGCTAACAGAATACCAAGACCAAGAAATGCGTTTATTTTATTCAGACAAAAGTATCATCAATCTGTTTTAGATGAAGGAAGCGTTATTCGCACCAACCCCGAAGTTTCGCGTGAATTGGGTAGAAGATGGAGAGCCTTGTCTCCAGAAGAGAAAGATCATTGGAACAACCTTGCTGAAGAAGAAAAGAAGAACCATGCTAAAAAGTATCCCGGCTACAGATACACACCAAGAAGAAATGGTAAGAACAAGAATTGTCTTGTTTGCCGTGAGAAAGCCATGAGACAACAACAAGCTCAACAAGCTCAACAAGCTCAACAAGCTCAAAAGCTTCAAATACAGAGTCTGCAAATGATGCAATTACAACCTGAGCAGTACCAGCAGTATTTGCAATTGCAACAACAACAACAATTGCAACAATTACAGCAGCAACAACAACAATTGCCGATCAATAACTATATGGGGCAGCCACAAACCTTTGTTATGCCTACAAATCCATATCCTCAAAATTTAATGGCTGGAGGACAGGCTGCAACTCATTTGGCTCCACAACAACAAGGACAATCGATATCGCAGCCCAACTCTGCCAATACACAAATTCAATTCTATGAATCTGACAAATTATCGCCTTTGTCTGCAAATGTTCAACAGCAGCCTCAGCAACCACAATCTCAACATCAACAGCATCAAAATACACAGCAGCAATTTCAAGCCGGTAATTACTCCGCTCAACCTCCAAATTCACTCATGCAACATCCTGCTGGTACAGGCAATGACTATATGACTGGGTATGATCAACAAAGATACAATTTCCATAATGCACAACCTCATAACGGAGCTGCTCCCACTCAAGGTAGCCAAGGTGCTCCTGGTTATGGATTTGATGCATTTTCGCTTCCACAACCTCCTCAATAGGGATTTGGAATCCTCTGATCACAAATTACCTGGTATATAATGAGTTTCTGTACATTATTATAGATTTGATGCTTTCATAGTTTGATTATAGTTTTAAGTTTTCTAACACAATGTAATATACAATTTAATAAATGAAAATGACTAGTTTGACATTTCTATGTATTTCGAAATCGTGAAGAATTGAGGAAATTACTACAGTGATGCCAAATCTTTAATTAGACAAAGGGAGTGCCAAGAGTGCTAAATTATTCTTCAAACGGACATTAAGCTCGATTGTATTATTCAAGTTAAGTCGACAATTAGCATTTAGTAGCCGTTTTTACTGTTCTTCAAATTAAACCAAGATATGGTACCATCTGCAAATCTGCTTGCATTTAACAATGTATGTGACCAGTTTAGCAACTTTGACAGTAATGCAATTAGCAAAATGAATAATATCAAATATAGGCCAAGATTTATACAATATAGTTTCAGCCGTATGGATACAACACGAAGGCTAAGAAAAGATACTAAAAGTTGAGCTTAGATAACTAACGTTTAGAAGGAATAACGAGATACATTTGCAGTAGCAACATTTCGCTATCTTCAAACACAACATAATTAACAGTTAGGAACATCAGAATGAACGTTTCAGCCTCGTCTATTTGTCAGTCTTCTATTCCTTGCAATGAATAATCGATTCTCAATTATCAATGTAGTTGTTGACAAGAATAAAATCAGCTTAAAGCTGGCAAGTAATTTGTCCAACCTACAAGACACGATCGCATTCAAGAAATGCAGCAGCTCATGCTTAGTCCAAACTTATTGTTGGAAAATTGTATACGCCACATTTAAAGGTTAGCAATCTTTTGTCATTGTCATTTCGACTTCTCAAATCCGTCAAGTTCTTTAGCCGTGAACATGGTAATGACAGTGGAAATGAGAACAGACGCCATATTAAAGTTTACAGCCAAGAGCGTTAAGTAGTATTGACACCACGGGCAACCATGAGCAAATTGCACCATAGCTTCCATGCAGATTCGCGGCTATACTGGGCTAAATGCACCAAACCAAACATAGTGTTAACATTCGATTTTTTTTGATTAGTCGATTCATGAGAGAAGACATCGTTCATATGGTTCTTGCTTCAACTCACATAAAAAAATAGTAGAGCCCTTTTCTACAATTCAGCGTAATCTAGTATCTTTCACTGGAGTGGTATTTAGTAAAAACATATTGTGTCCGGCATATGAATTAGTATGAACCCGGAAATGCAATTTGCAATTGTTGCGAGAGATCACTGGCTGTGCTCTATATTGTAGGGGTTCCCGTCAAACGTGTTTACGACAGTTTGCTGTAGATGCTCTTGTCTACTACATAGATATTGTTCTTTAAAGTTGATGGATTATTCATGCTTGTCTATTGTCTACTCGGAAACAAAGAATCAACAGTAACAAACTGGAGAATTTGCAAAAAAATTGGCTATGAGTGTACTAACAACATGTACCCCACCACATTCCAATAAGGTACTATTTGATAACGTGTTACATTTATCGACTATATTGGTGATGGACGCCAGTATAGTCCTATCCCGTTTCGATACTAGGCTCGAATCCATTAGGTTTTGGGAAAGGGATTTGGTTTTGTTACTAAAGCAAATGTTATAAAAAATAGTCTGAGTTATATTTTGATTATGAAGCTTAAATAATATCGACTATAGGAGAAGTACCATGAAAAAATATGATGCAGTTGTGCTAAAAATACTAACACCATCACTGAAATCAGGCATTTATGTTTGAAATTTAATGCGCCAGTTGATTGGGAGATACTGCAGATGCAAATAAAAGAAGAAAAATAAATTCTTAGAGGGCCAATGAAGATATGACGTCTCTTGGTAAGTGAAAATTGAATCTTTCAAATGATAAAATGTGTTCTTGAATAAGTGAAAAAAGCGAAGGGACAACGGGAGCTCTCTGGTTATGAGTATTCCCTATATTTTTTTATCGTCTTTTTGCAGTTTTTATTTTCCCAATAACCTATCATTCCAATCAATTTCTGACCAACACCGTAAATCTCTTATGAACAGTTACTTCTTGGATTAGGTTTTGCAAAGTCATTTTTAGTGTATCCAAGCGAGACTTGCCCATACGAGTAAGGATGTTCAGAATACCTGCGAATTTTGGTTGCGACATCGTTGAAGAATATGTCATCAAATTTGCCGAGGAAATATTATTGCATAGGTAGTGCAACATCGTTCCAAGACAATTGACGTACAATTCGGACTGGCACGAAAGGAATTCTTTGTTTGGTTGCAGAAGCTATGATTTTTTATCTATTAGTTTCGTTAGTAGTGCACTTTCCATGAAATTATTTACCTGCTGTATCGGGATTTCCCTTGCTTTCAGGTAATTTTTTATGCATAAGCTAAAATGACTGTTGTAATATTTTTAACTGGTTGAAATTAATGGTTCTAATAATAAGAAAATCTCTAAAATATCTCCTACAATTGTTAAACAGTGAATAAGCCGAATGATATCATTTCAGAAGAGAGTGAAGTGCTTGATAAGGTTCTGTGCTGTTCTTTTAATATATTAACGCTTTTAATTATCGTTGACGAGGAAGTGGTGCTTCTGAGGCTAGATCGCCTTGAAAAAGTACCTCCAAGAAGAACAAAACCAGAATGAAAGATGAAGATATTCAACTGTGCCTATACGGTAGGCTAGGGAATTGGTCAAGGGTAGGCGAACGGCACTTGCACCCCCAAAAGCTGTCCAAGTGCACAAAAAATACTTTCAGAAAAAATAAAAATAAACCAAAAAGAAATTAACGGAATTCCTTGCTAAAATGCCAGCCAATGAGGGTTGACCCAGGAAGGGCTTCTGAGAAAATACAAATCATCAGTCTAATGAATCCGTCGTTGCATACATCCACTAAAATGAACATCAAGAAAACAAAGAGAGAGATAGAACTTCTCCTGGTTTCAGGAAATAGAAAACAGTTCTAAAATTCAAGGGAATATTTTACAAAATTTAGAGAATGCATTCTAGATGATGTTATTGTACCGTTCCATAATAATTTCCTTAGTGGAGGATCTCCAACTGTTAAATTCCATAGTATTTTTTAGCGGAATTGATAGGTACAAACCATACCATCATCAATTACATTTCGTAACCTAATTCAGGAAAAGATTTCCCAATTCAGAGGTAAGTACTTTTGCTTTCAAAGTGGAATGGGGGGACGGTCGCATACTTGATGAGTAATTTTCAATCAACTACTTGTAGTAAATGGATCAGAAGCCGAGAAAAAGCAATTCATGATGATCATCACCGAGGTAGGAGGGGATTTTTAACCACGATTAGTAAAGACAATAACACCGTACTGCAGCTCGTGTTTGGTGTTAATTACGAAAAGATTGAAGAAATCGGAGTCAATAAAGAGTAGACACTTCACTATTGATTCATATGAAACTCTCCTCAGCCAGAAACAAACAACAACCCTGGCATTTTGAGATTGATGACGACAAATGTAGGGGGAACACTGTCAAGAAATGCCGACGAATATTATTTGAGGAAAATGTAACAAGGGGTCATCAAGAGGTTGTTGCCATCTCACTAACTAGATAGGATTTTAGTTTATGCCTGACATTCTATCTACAAGATAATAGAGCTATTGTCAACGAGGGAAAAACAAACAGACAAATAAGGTAAGGAGGTTGCTCCAATAATAAAGGCATGATTGTTGCAATATTATTTGTACCTTCATCTTATTGTTGCTCTTGTGTTGTTCACGCCGGATACAATTGGAGATGTGAATGCTCTATAATCAGAGTATGTTTACTATTGGAACATACCAAGCATTTATGTCTTTCAAAGCCAGGGAGATCTTTGTGTATAGGTATCTCATTTTACGGCTTTTTGGGAATATATTCAACGGTAAGGCGACCCATGAGCAAGATACTGGCCATTATTTTTTGTCAGTTTCTTCAATGCTCATAACACTAATAAACAGATGCAGAAAATATTCTGAATTAGCTTTCTGTTTAGCTAGTATAAAATAATAAAATATTTTTGCAGTGGTTATGTTAAGAGAACTACATATAAAATTTTGTGTTCATAAATATTTCAGCGAGAGATTGGGGGCAAAGATGTCATAATACTGTGTAGACTCGGTTGATACTAAGTACCGCCATTTAGGTATTGAGAAACTGGGAATAAAAAATAACGGCTCACAGCGGGTCGCCATTAGTAATCACCGAATTACCCTCTCTGGGAATTTTTGTGTGACATTCAAATTCATGTGCCTTACGTTGTCAGTGAACATGTGTTTGAGCATCCATTTTGGACTTCCAAAGGTCTCTAGGGGATTGCCAACACGCCCGCTAACGGCATAATACATTTTTTGTGACAAGTCCTGGACCGGTGGTGATAGATGAGCACCCCTTTACTAAAAATACCGGAACCTCGTCTACAATGGCTTTTTTTGTCCATCTTCAGGACAATCTGCAGAGTAGATCATCAATTGTCTCACCTCGAATAATATGTGTTTAATCATATTATCTGGCGGCTGGAACAATTGACGTCTTGCCTTCGGTATCGTCCCCTTGAATGCAAATAATATTTCTCTTGAATATGGAGCAGTATTTTGTCACTATGTGATTTTAGTTCAAGGTGAAATTCACTCTGTAAGCGTACAATCTTTGGCACTGCCGCTGTATGTAATCCAAGTAGACTAATTTCCTGTTCAGGAAACCGTCTAAGCTCAGATATGATTCTATTGTTGGCGGCTACCGTAACTAGATCTTGTGTTAATTTTTAGGCTACTCGTCTACAATGCTCTGCAACTGGGTTGAAAGCCTGCAATAAACAATCATTAAATAAACCGCTAGTGGAATCTAACACAAAATAAATAACCCTATGCTCTAAACATCCTGTAAACCTGACAGTACCTGTTCTTATATGTCTTCTCCAAATCCGTCGAGAGTGACAACTTCTCCTGGTTTGAAAGGGGGCAACCCCAAATAAGGACAGCCGTCACATCTAAACGCATCTCCTAAAGCACAAGAACCGCAACCGCCTGTCTTGCCTTGCACCGTAAAATCAATTTCGGTTAAATCTTCTTCGGTGAACTGAACTTTGGCTTTTAGTCTCTCTTCAATCTTGATTGCTTCAAGGGTAGCAGATTGAGCCATTTGTCCCAAAATGTTATCCTGCAACGACCTTTGGTTTTGCTCTTCTTGTTCTTCCAATTCTTTCAAGCCACAAGTGCAGTCCTTGCACGCTTTCCGTCTCCGTTTCCCGTTAGGTAGTTCGCACTTTCTTGGTACGATCAATCCCTTGCTGCTTGTTTCATTGATCAAGTCACTCTCATCTATCAAGCTGTCATTATCGTCATCAGAGGAATCGTCACTGAAGTAGGTCAATTTTGTTTCATTCAACTTTCTTTTCATCATATTTTCATTCTCTTCATCAGTATTTGGAGTTGACAGATCGGTGAGGCCGGGAGAAGAATTTAACTTCATAAACACCGGTAACGACTTTTTGCCATCCTTCAGTCCCCCATTAGCTTTCTTTTTCAACTTGACCGTCTCTACTGGTTTGGGCTTAACCCACAGCTTGTCCTCGATTATGAAACCTGTCATCAACACATCCAAGTCTTGGTCTTTGGGCAAGTCACCAGTAAATTTACCTTCATCAGCCAATGTTTCGTAGATTAACTTCATCAACAGGGCAGGTATCTCTAAGTCATTTTCGTTGGGGTTGACGTATATAATCTCGTTGATTGAACCAGGAGTCAATTCTACGTGTCCTTTGGTGACACGGTCTATCACCTGCTGCTCCAACGTGTAGTCCCGATGACGCGCTGCAATGTCCTTTTTTATATCTTCCACGGCATGTTGATCGGTAACCACCGTTGGATGCAACAATAAGAGTATCCTTGTCATGGGAGGAATGTGCAATGCTGAATGACTAATAATGACAAAATAAATGCAAACGAATTTGAAATCCCAATGTTTAACAACGCAACCTTTTTACTGGTGTCCCAGAAATGGAGAAATACAATATTTGAGGCACCAAGCGACAGGTTTATAAGTAACGCTGTCCTCAAATGAACCTTTAGATGCTGAGGTGGACCAATTTATCTAATGATTATTAATTTCTTTTCTGATTACGTTAGTTCTGCGCGGAATTTTCTGTCACGTGACAAAATGTGCTCGTTCAAAGTCCGATACCGGTGTCATCATGTATGCCGGAATCTTCATTGGCTTTTGCAGCCATCTCGCCAATCTTGGTGTCATCAAAGTAAGCATTCAAATCGATAACAAGTTTACACAAAGAAGTAGATAAGTAGGAACTAAATAATAAAAAGGGCATTTTACCCCACTTGAGACTAGCCCAGGGCTCTTGCGAGCTTGGAAAGCCTGATACTTTCCCCAACTGTGTGGTCATTATTGAGTACCACTTCAATTTCCTCAAGAGTCAAACCACAGGTTTCGACAAATTTCCAGTAGATGACAATAAATTGGAATGTGTTCCAAAAGACGAAAAATACGTGATACCAATATCGGATATTTTTCATTGCTTCTGGAGCGCTGTATAAATTGACAAAGGAGGCAACGTTGCTGATGAGAAAGTAGAGCGCCATACCTCTGGCACGCAAATCGTTGGACATGATTTCGGCAGGGTATATGGGCTGAAGAGGGGTGAATGCAAAGGAGAAGAATATAGTCATGTAGATGTATATGAAGGCGATTCCGGCAGAGGCAGCGGTATCATTGTCAGGGTTGGAGTCGAACGACTTGATAGCTGCGGCCAAGGCTGCAAAGCAAATAATAAAACCAGCATTTGCGTAAAGCAATACTGCTCTTCTGGGAAGCTTATCTATCAACGCTCCTCCCAGCGTGGCAAAGATGTAGCAAAGAATTGATTTGATAGCCGTCAATAGCAACGTTGTGGTGGGGTTCTCTACTCCGAGCTCAAGAAACAACGTCGACATGTAATAGGTGATGAAATGGTTGCCGCTAAATTGGTTAACCAAGACCAGCACAAGACTAGTAAACCTCTCTTTCGGTTTGCCTTGGTGATGAAGAACGGGGTGAAGTTTAAATAGTCCCTTGGCTTCAAGAATCCATTTTTGTTAAAAGACTGGGCAAGCTCAGCCATTTCTGCTTCAACGATAGGGTGTTTCTCGTCGCCGTTAGCATGATATCTCACCAAGAATTCCTTGGCCTTCTCCTTTTTGTTTTTGCCGTACAAGTACCGAGGAGACTCGGAGAACCCCTTCAAACAGCCCAGGGAAATGATGACCAATGAAAGTCCCGGGCAAAGCAATTGCAACCAAAGGACAATTTTGAATGTCATTTCACCTACAAAATTTTTGCTGGTGCCATACATGGTCCAAGTTGCAATGATACTCCCTATGTAGTAGAAGGTGTTGTAGCATCCCACCAACCACCGCACGTCCTGAGGAATAGACTCAGCCAATAGCATGGGTGCAGCCGAGCACGCAATTGTAGAAAAGAAACTCAATAGGAACCTGACACCTATGTAGGTTTTATGGTTGTTGGTTGAACTGACGATTATGGTGCCTACTATGGTACCCACCAAGCCAATGACTATGGTCAAGATTCTGCCGACATGATCACTGAGCCAAATAAAGGCAGTAGCACAGATTGTACCCGCGGGGTAAATACTGAACACTAAGCCGGTATCATTTGCCGAGTCTTTCAAATTGAAATACTGCTTGTACCCTGGTAAAGTCTCGATTAACGTTTGCAAACTCCCATCGTATCCGTTCATGGTTGAGCACAAGTAAAGACCCAAACATATATAGTACAACAAGAAGCGTTCCTTGCTGAACTTGGACACTAGGTTTGCTGCCAAAGTTCTTTTGATGGTGTCTTGCAAGTCCTTCTCATTCTCGATATGTTCCACCGTCATTTTGGTAGACTTGACATCCACCTCAGTTTCTGTTACCGACATTGTTGACATGGTTTGTGCTACGAGAAAACTCCTCTGCAGAGTATGGTATTCTAAATAACATTTATGGCAAATTATTAATTCTATTTGTAGTAGTTCTTCGCAACTATTGTCCGGGACAATGCCGATTGAATAAAGGTGTTGGGGGTTACCCCAGATTTAAACAATTTTGGTGCGCATATTGACATAAATTAACTATTTCTCTTCAGGAGGAATATCCCATTCAGGACAGCGATAACAGTGGGTATCCCAAATACAATGGGATATTTGCAACCCTTGCATATTTCTCCAGTAAATTCCATGACCATTCATGCACAAGAGTATAGGAGATTATATGGGATTACCCCACCGGCTGACAAGTCCGACATACGAAATCTTTGATCTCTAGAATTGGGAGGCCGAAGAAATTGTTGAGATGCAACCCCGGTTCAGTGCGGGATAATTCCCCCATAGAGCACAATCGGGTGTCATGTAGTAACCCCACTGGAAAATGAAATGTGCAAGTGTTTTGGTGTGTGCAAGAACCCGGGAAGTAGTTGCGCCGGTTCAATGACAAATGTAGTGAATTAAAGGTACCGCACCCTGGACCTTTTTGTGAGGGTGGAAATGGTTCATTTGTAATACATGATTCCGAAATATAATTGAAGTAAAATAAATAATAATGGTGTGAGAATTGAAATAGGTCGTATGAGGAAGGGCCTCTCAGTCATCATCTTCTTCGTCGGTGGTGTCGAGATCGTTCTCGACGTCGGTTTCATCACTATCTATGGCAGTGCTATTCTTTTGCCTGAGACTCTTTTTTTCGGATTGGCCTATAAGACGAGACAAGGGGGGTAGGACCGGTTGCAGCTGGGGTAAGTTTGCTAGAGGATACCCATGGGTGGGGCTCTGCATAGCGGCAACCAGAGACGACCGTGAAGAGACCGGGGAGTTGCCATTATTCAAGCTATGGCCTCTGCTGTGGGAGAATTTGATGGACTGGGGGGACGACAATGACATCAACGACAACACCGCGTCCTGTTCGTTTGTCTTCGCCTCGTCCTTGCGGCCGAAACCCCTGAATGAAGTAGGTTGGAAATCGTCGGGCCCATTCAAGGCCACATTCAAGGGGGGTAGTTTAATATCGGACTGGCTTTTTCTCTGTTGGTCGGCAACAAGGAGGGTGGAGGAGTCATCTTGGATGCTATTGATGATGGATCTTCTCCTGCCTCCCGAAAACGACGACCTCGACTTTCTTCTTTGCCTGGACAAGGCAGCCAATAGGGCGTTGTGGGCGCTGGACTCCTCGTCCGGGGAGGGGATGGACACCGCCTCGTGGTTGGCCATGGGGGATTGTTTGAGAGGCGAGTTTGTTTCCGAGCGGGCAAAGTGGGACAACTGTTCGAGGTTGGGGGAGGCGTGGGCCGAATAGGGCTTGGAGATGGGCAACTGCTGCAAGGTTTGCAAGTTCAAGTTGACCCGTTGCAACGAGGTGGACGGGGACCAGGAGGAGAGTTCCTGGTGCTTGACTTTCTTGGTCGGGGAGGAGGCGGAATCAAACGACAATTCCGTGAACGACATGCGATTTGTGTCCTTGGACGCCAGGGTCTCGTCCCTCTGCAACTTGCCCAAGGCGGAGCTCAACTTGTTCTTCAACTGGGAGCTTATTTCCGACAAGTCTTCGCGCTTGGGGCTCAGAGGGGCGTTGGGGTCGTCGTTCTGGAAGAGGCATTTTGCCGACGGCAAGTACTGCGGGGTCTTTTGCAACTTGGCCCTGCGTCTTTCGCCGTCGTCGTCGGAGTCGTAGCCCGTGTGTCTTGGGGTCTTCAACAAATTGGCGGCGTTGTAGGGCGAGCCGACGTTTTGGTGGTTGAGCTTGTAGTCCGGGGACTTGTAGGAGCCGGAGTTGGTGCGCTTTAGCGACGGGGAGAGCGGCAAGGCGATGTCGTTGGAGGGTTCGGGGGTTTTCAAAAAGGACGCCGACAACCGGTTCAGGCGGCGTTCGGACCCCGAGGAGCCAGGGGACGGCTTGGGCGGCGGCGTGGACGGTCTTATGGCGGCAGTACGCGCATGGGCGAGCTTGGGCGACGACACGGGGGTGGTTGCTTTCCCGGTGCTCATGGTGGGCAGGCCAGGCGAGGGCAGACGGTCGAGGGCAGGAGAAGCGGTCGAGGCAGAGGGAGGGGCCAGTACCGGAAGCAGCAGTCAAGGGTAGCACAAGCGACGACGGCAACCGTTAGCGACGGGCACCAGTAACAACGGTACGCAATAGCGACGGGAAAAACAACAACGGCAGGCGAACGCGACGGGTGACAACGGCAGCAGCAGCAACTGGCAACAGCGTCACGAAAAACGCCAGGCAACAGCGACAGCAGGGGGGCAACGCCTGACCACAGGGCGAGGTTGTGTGTGCCAGGTATGGAGGCAAGGGTGCGCCGGCAGGGAAGGGCAGCAGGCACGGCGCCAGGGGCAGGTACAGGGAGGCGGGGCGAAAGGCGGCGAAATGGACGATGCGCCGCACGCAGGTTCCGGGGGGTCGCTCGAGGGGGAGATCTGGTCAGCAGCCTCGTGGGATCCGGCAGTGATGGGGAAGCAAGGCCGGGATGGGGTTGAGCAATATCTCACCGTGTTTCACGAGGAGCCGGTCGTGCGGGGCCCCGATTTCGGGGTGTATTTTTCATTTTGTCGCAAAACATAAACAAATATCGCCATATACAGTCCCGGCCTCCCACCATCGGCGCCGTGAACCGTTGTTGCCGACATCCCACCACGCCGTCGGAATGAACACCCGCAAGCCCTCGGGCCCCAAGTTGTCCATCGGATCGGCCACCCGCACCTCGCTCCTCGCGCGCAACCTCTTTGACGCGTCGGCGTTGGCGGCGGGCCCGTCGTCGGCCGCCAAGCGCCGCTCCCTCCTCTCCACCCCGGCCTCCACCAACAAGCGGCGCCAGAGCCAGGGCCTGCAGCTCCACCCGCCGCCGCCGCCGCCGCCGCAGTCGTCGTCGCAGTACGGGTCCCAGCTCACCCCGCAGCTGTCGCAGTACGCGGCCTCCCACAACACCCCGTCGTCGCAGATTGTGTCGTCGCAGGTGGTGGACCCCCGGCCCCTCCGCGACAAGAACTACCAGGCGTTGATCCAGAAGGAGATCAGCGACTTCCTCGTGACCGCGCACTTCGAGGTCGAGACCAACTGCACCCTCTCCGCCAAGACGTGGCGCCAGCCTACCCACAAGGAGTTCATGGCCATGTTCCAGTTTCTCTACCACAAGATCGACCCCCACCACCAGTTCACGCGGTCCAGCGACTCCGACGTGGTGGCGTGCCTCAAGTTGTTGGGGTACCCCTACCTCGAGACCGTCAACCGCTCGCACATCGCCGCCGTGGGCGGCCAGGGGTGGCCCACCTTGTTGGGGGTGTTGTACTGGCTCGTCAAGATCAACCAGGCGGTGCCGGCGTTGGAAGGCGACAACTCCTTCATCAGCTCCGACGACGACTTCGACCGCTTGTTCATCCAGTACGTGCTCGACGCCTACCACGAGTTCATCAACGAAAGGGACGACTTTTCCCCCTGCTTCACCACCCTCTCCTCCGACTACAACGTGTTGTACGACAAGTTGGTGGCGGAGATGGAGTCGCTGGAGGCGGAAAACTCGTCGCTTCGCCGCCAGTTGCAGGAGTTCAAGGACAAGCTCCACGAGTTGGAGCGGGCCGAGAAGAAGTCCACCGCCTTGGAAGAGGACTTGATCAACTTGAAGGCGTACGTGGAAAACATGGAGGCGCGCAAGCCCAAGTGGGCCGACCAGCACCTCCGCATCAACGAGGAGATATACAGGTTGGAGGCCGCCATCGACGACATCAAGGCCTCCAAGCGGGACTACGAACAAACCTTGGCCCGCCAGGGCGTCACCGTGGAACAAATCGTGGCCATCAACGCCGACAGAGCCACCCTCTCCAAGTCCATCGACTCCATAACCGCCCGAATAGAAGATATGAAGGCCAAGCTCGCCGACCGCGAAATCGACTTGGGCAAAAACTGCCAGAGCTTGGACAACTTTGTCAACCAGTACAACAGCCTTACCGCCAAGTTTCCAACCTCCAACCACGACTTTGAGTTGAAGCTCAACGACTCCATCTTGGGCCCGCGCACCTACACCACCACCACCACCCACATCCCCGACGACGACATCCTCAACAGGCCCTTGAAGGACGAAAAGGTGTCGCTCCTCAAATACAAGGGCGAAATCAAGGACAACACCCGCCGGATGCAGGAGGAGCAGCTCAGATTGCAAGACCAATGCGACTCGGCCAACGAGCGAATACTGGAGTTGCAAGAAACCCACGACGAGTTGGAAAGCAAGCTCACCGCCAACAAGTTGGCCTACGACGATATTTACGAAAACATGATCAATGTGTCCACCTCCTACTCCACCCGGATTGAAACCATGGAGCGCGAGGTGCGGTCGATCCGGATCGAGGTCAAAAAGGAGTTTATCGACATCGAGAGCAGGCACCAGAGCTTGGTGATGGAAAAGAACGCCATCGCCGCCGAGGCCCAGAGAACTCGCCAGCAGTTGCGGGACAAGTGCAAGAGGATAGGAGACTTTGTCATGGCCATCACCTTGAGAATCAGAACCAGTTTGTTGAAGTTGGACGACTTGGTGACGGTTGAGCTCGACAACGAGAACATCGACTACGAGAACTTCGACCACGAGCACATCGACTACTAGGGCGAACGGGCATTAGACGGCATTAGGAGGCATTAGACGTGTATCATTACTGTATTATTAGTGTGTTATAGCATATGTATTCTCATCTACGGAATGCGATCCTGGCTTCGTGGCAATGCAACGTTGCAGTGGGGGGCACAATGTCGTGCGCGACATTGGAGCGACATTTCGCGGTGTCGCGTACGGCCAACCACCACTATTTGTGATGCGACATTCTGCAACCACCGTGCCCCTCTCCTTCCACCCCACCGTCATGAGCGACATTAACGTGTTTGTCACCTCGAGCTTGACGTCGTCGGAGAGACGCGTATCGCCCCAGTGGAACCTCCACTACTTTAAACAGAGACTCGAGACAATCACGGGCATCCAGCCCCAGAACCAGACGTTGCAGTTCTACGCCAACCACCACAGCAACGACTACTTCGTCGTCAGCGACGCCCGCGACTACAGCGAGGAGCGCGACGAGCACACGCTCTTGGTGCAGGTGGGATTGACGCCCTACAGCCGCATCCATGTTGTCGACGAGGACCCCGACTCCAACGTCAACCAGTTGTCGAGCGAAAACGGGGCCCCCGAGTTCCAATTGTCGGAAGCCGAGTATGCCAAGAGAACCGACTCGGTGTTGTCGTGGAAGCAGGCCAATGGCTTGGGGCGGTTCGACCCCAATTTCGACGCCATGCACCAGAAACTACAGGCGGAGAATGCGCAAAAGTTGGCGTCCATGAAGGTGGGTGACCGGTGCCGGGTGATCAACATAGAGGGCGAGCGGCGCGGGGCCGTGCGCTACTTGGGCAGGATCGACGCCATCGACGCCGGCAAGGACTTGTGGGTGGGCATCGAGTTTGACGAGCCCGTGGGCAGAAACAACGGCGCCATCGACGGCGTGCAGGTGTTTGCCTGCAGGCCCAACCACGGCAGCTTTGTCAAGCCCAAACAGGTGGAGGTGGGCGACTTTCCCGAATTGGATCCGTTTGCCGACGACCTGGACGAGGAGTTGTGAGGCTACCCCGCCTCCCGGCGTCGTGGCCAATGGCAGCTACCGTGGACGGTGGTGGTGCGGCAAAATGTCGTCCTCAGAAAATCAAAACCATCACAACATCTCCTGCGATTACTAATAGTGGGATCGCCCGACGTTGCAGAGGTACCAGCGACATTACAGACATGTTTGAGGAGATTTACGACGTGGTCGACCGAGAAACCTTCATCAAGTACTTTCGGTTGACGATCACCGTGTGTGCATACCTCATTTTCCGGAGATTCTACTCCAACTGGGCCGCCACCAAGCAGGCGCAAACCCAGGCGGCCATTGACAAAAAGGAGAAGGAGGAGAAGCCCGAAAGGGAACGCAAGGAGAAGGAGGAGTACCAGCAGCAGTTGCTCGACGAATCCAAGCAGTTTGGCTGGGGCAAGAAGACGAGGAGAAACGTCAAGATCACCGAGGCCGTGTTGGAGGATATCGCCCAGGAACAAAGACAAAGACACCAGACCGCCTACGACGCAGCCGAGGATGAGGACATCGACGACTTGTTGCAGGACTAATTGTATATATCCCCTAGCCGTAGCTAATACATGACCATTACATGGTCAATACATGGTCAATACATGGTCAATATACGAACCCTTGGCCCCACGTGATGCAGTGCACGTGACACATTTTTCACGATGCCATCTTGAAAAATTGCGATGCAGGAACTGCGTTACACTCAGTGTAGCAGCTTATAGAGAAGGTGTGTCATGGCAGGTGATCCGTTCTTGTCCGACCCCTCCAAGAAGAGGAAGCGGGCCTCCAGATTGACAAGCTCCACCAAAAGGTCTCGATCGGACTCCCCCGCCCCCGCCCGGGACACAAATCGACAACCCCAAGATGAGGAAATATCCGACGTCAGCTCGTCCGACGACGACACCGGCGCCAACGACGACGACAACCAGGCGGAAGAGGTCTCATCCGACGAGGAGTTTGCCCAGGAAAGTGCCGCCGACAAAAGAAGAAGATTGGCC
The DNA here is from genome assembly GCA_002245345.1 of Scheffersomyces stambukii. Lineage (NCBI taxonomy): Eukaryota > Fungi > Ascomycota > Pichiomycetes > Serinales > Debaryomycetaceae > Scheffersomyces > Scheffersomyces stambukii. The sequence goes on from NBZC01000017.1 coordinate 76,615, forward strand.
AAGCAGTACCTCGAGAACTTGAGGCAAGCAGAATTGGAAGACGGCGACGACTTCGACGCCCAGGACTTGGACGACGACATTGTTGCCAAGCGGTTGCAGCGCGACGTGGCCGAAAGCAAGGGGTACGTCTACAAGTTTATAGGGGAGCAGATAGCGCAACAGATCGACGACCCCGCCTTGACCACCACCAGAATAGGATCCAAGGGTCTCACCAGCATGTCCATCCACTACCCCCACTTGTACACGGTGTCCAAGGACTCCGAGTTAATCAAGTGGGACATATCGGGCAAGAAACCTCGAAGGATAAAGCACACCAAAGGGGGGTTGCGCTTCTTTGACGTCAACACCACCAACCCCGGGCTCAACCACCACTGGGAACAGATCTTGTGTGTGGCCGCCTCTCCCGACGGCAAGTACGTGGTGACGGGCGGCAACGACTCCCGTTTGATCATATGGTCCACCGAAAACTTGGCGTGCTTGAAGGTGTTGCCCACAAGAGCAGCGGTGAATGCCATTGTCTTTCGAAGAAACAGCGACCAATTGTATGCTGCCTGCGGCGATTTGAGGATAAGAACGTACTCCATCAACCAGTTTGCCCAGTTGGAGGTGTTGTACGGACACCAGGATAACATCACCGACGTGTCGGCGTTGGCCCGCGAGACCTGTGTGTCGGTGGGGTCCCGCGATAAGGCGGCCATGTTCTGGAAGATGGCGGAAGAGTCACGGTTGACGTTCCGCGGAGGGGACTCAGAGGACAAGAAGCGCAGGAGGAAGCCACAAGAGCAAGAAGAGGTGTCCGACAAGCCTTTCCACAACGAGGGATCCATAGAGGTGGTGACGATGATCGACGAGTCCCACTTTGCCACCGGGTCCGATAACGGCAACATCTCCTTGTGGTCGTTGGCCAAGAAGAAGGCCTTGTTCACCGAGAGACTTGGCCACGGGTTGCAGCCGCAGTTCTCCCCCACCAAGGCCAGTGCCGAGTCGTCGTTGGAGGTTGCGGAGAGACAGATCCCGCAGGCCCAGCCGTACTGGATCACCGCCATCCACGCCGTGCCCTTCAGCGACGTGTTCTTCACGGGGTCGTTCGACGGGGTGGTCAAGGTGTGGCGACTCGACCAGGAAGGGTTGCGGGCCTTCCTGTTGATTGGCGAGGTGAATGTCGCCACGGGGTGCGTGGTGGACATCGAGTCGGTGGAGAGCACCGACAAGAAGCAGGTCACGGTGTTTGTGGAGACCAGCAAGGAGCACAAGTTTGGACGGTGGTTGGACAAGATCCCGGGAGCCAGGAACGCATTGACAAGCTTCACGTTTGACGTGTAGCCCTCGCATATAATCTACTAGCATCTAATACAAGCCATGTATTGTCGTAGCGCCTATGGTACAGTATCTATAAATAGGGTGGGAACCCGCCAGGACTAGAACGCCGCCTCGTCGTCGCCGCCGGCGTCCATGCCGTCGTCGTCGCCGTCGTCAAAGTACTTTTCTGCATTGTAATCGTCATCCTCGTCCTCCTCAAACTCGTCGTCCATGTCCTCCTCGAGGTCGTCGTCGTCGTCGTCGTCCTTGCCGTCGCCGGTGTCCAACTCCTCGGCCATGTCCTTCAACTTCTCGAGCAACGAGTTGGCGCGGTCGTCGTCGTGGCTTCCTTCCACCTTGAACTCGCGCAAGCCCCCGTTGGACTGGAACGTCGAGAGCGACAACAACTTTTTCTTCTGCTTGTTGGTGATGCCCATCACCGCATAGAGCTCCTCCGGGAAGAACTCCAACTGGTACGGGTGCTCTTCGATGGTACGGCCAATCTTCTTCACCTTCTTGTACCGGTCCGAGTACCGGGGTATTCCGTCGGCACCCGCACCCGAAACCGGTCCGTCTCCGGGCCCGTTGTCGCGCGCAAGGTTGCCCGTGTAGAACGGCCCGTCCACCATGAGCTTGGCAAAGGCGATGGTGTGCTTAGCAGCCAGGGCCTCGTTGTCATCTACATCGCCATTTACGGGGAGTACGTACTGCGGGTGGTCGGAGCCCGCGGTGGTGGTTAGAACATCGCTGTAGTCCAACCCAAAGGGGAGAAGTGCTCGCCCTGAGCCTTTGGATCGGAACGACATGTGGTGAATCCCGCTGGCAGCGTGGTGGTGCTGCGATGACCCCTGGCGAGGTCGGGCCCGCATCAAATGTGGAAAAAAGGGCTGGTGACACAAACGCCCGATCGGGAAGGTCATTTACCGACCAAACGGGCGAAAACGTCAATAAGGCGCACAGTGAGGGCCCCCATCATCATCAACTTCCACCAACTCCGCCATCAACCCCCCATCCAACCTCCCAATTATAAACGTCACTTTTGTGCATTCGTTTGCTGTTTGGTAGTATCGCTGGCTTGTACACTTTCAACCATGTCTGTGTATTCGGCGGCCAGCTCCATGGCCCCCTCCATGAGTGAAGACGAGTACCCCACGTCAGCAGACGGAACGTTGGTGATCATGGTGGTGCGGGCCAAGCACTTGCCCAACCGCAGAAAATTAGACAAGCAGTCGCCCTATGTCACCATCAGGCTCGGAACCACCGCGAAAAAAACCGCCTCTGCCTTCCGTGCAGGACAGACCCCGGAATGGACCCACGAGATCCGCTTCCAGTTGACTCGAGACCGCAAGCCCGTGCTCAAGGTGGATGTGTTGGACGAGACCAACAACGACCCCACCCCCATCGGCAACTGCGAAATCGACTGTTCGGTCATCTTTGCCGACCCCAGCAACAACGACAACGGCAAGTACATCTACGACAAGTGGTATGACATGACCCAGAACGGACGCCGAGCAGGCATGATCTACCTTGAGATGACCTTCTACCCCAGTGCCCCGGTGGTGCCCCCCAAGGTTCCCGAGTCCTTGGCTCACCAGGAGATCGTAGTGGACGACCCGGATTATTACCAACACCAGTACCAGGAGTACCAGCACCTGCACCACCACCACTCCGTCGCCTCGCACCTGCCGCAACCGGTGCCCCACCACCTGCCCCGACCATCGTCTCACCATCTGTCACGTCCAACCTCAAGACCCGCTTCCCCGAAAAAGGAGTTGCCTGCTCCTCCATCGGCAAGATCTCCTCCAACCACAGATGTGTTTGTGGACTCCGCCAACTCAAACTCCAGCAAGGGCTCGTCCGTGTTCCTGAAAAAGTTGTCCACCAACAAATCCATCGATGATGGCATGCACACCAGTCATAACTCCAGCCACGAAGTGTTTGTCAACGAGCAACAGTACCAGGAGAACTTGAAGGGGGCAAAGAAGTACGCCATGAAGTTTGCCAAGTTCACCAACAAGTTTCTGGCCAAGGAACCTATAACCTCCCTTTGGCACAACAGCGAAGGCGGAAGTGCCTCCCACTCTATCAAGTTCTCCACCTCTCCCAGCAAGAGAAACGTTTCTCCCTTGAGTGAATATGGAAGCAGTGATCTTGACCAGTTGCAAGAAGATTTATCGCGGTCTCAGCTACAGGACACCTATGAAACCAATGACTACACAGTGCCGTCTCCACCTCCCCATCTAGTAGCAACTACACCCCCCGCCATGTCTCCTTCGCAATTCAAAGCGGGGGTGAATCTAAAGGACAGCACGGCGGTGCCGTTTTCGGCTGACTCGATTGGCCTCGACGACAACGAAGACCCTCGCTACGGCTCAAGTAAAGACGAGCCATTGCCAACAAAAGTGTATTTATTAGACAAACCAGTTCAATCGTTAACCTATTCCACCAACCAAAATCAATCGCATAGGATAAAGCCCGACGAAATAGATCCCAGGTATTATGCTCCTACCCCAAGCGAGCATCTAAACAAGTCGATGAGACTCGCAAACGGCGGTGCCACCAGAGATGATCTTCAAGTCGATTTCCGGACATCTTCTACGGGTTACTTAGGCAATGGCAAATTCTCCCCAAGTGTATTCCAAAGGGCAGTTCAGCACGACTGGGATGATGACGAGGAAGACAAACCTCAAGTACCGCCCAAAATCCCTAGAGGCCTAACTGAAATGGAATACTATGTGCTTGAAAAAGAAAAGTACCTCCACGACTTGAATGGAAGGAGAAGTTGATGGCAGCCACGGGGCGCTATGGCTAGCCCGTAATATAATACAAACTATTGGGTGATGTGTAAATTGTAGAGTACAGGTGCATACATAATTAGGATAACCATAATTAACGTACAATGTCGGATTCACATCAAGCAAGAGTTTGCAAAACCTCACTTGGTCGTGTTGACACGGAAGAATCTCTGAACATACTTAAATATAAAAAGCTTGAGAATAATACAAAAGAGAACAGAAGTTGTGGGAATGTGTATAGAACAAGGATATTGCAATATTAATTCTCAAAGAGTAACATTTCAAAGGGAATCCACGGGAACATTGGCAGTATTAAATTAAAGCGGCGGCAATGGCAACCAATCCCATAGTCCAACCAGCGTTAGCTGCTATGAAATTGGCGGCACCTTCCGAGCTTGAGCTAGCTGCTCTGGTTGTGGTTTGGGCAGAAGTTGCAGGTATAGATGTTTCAGATTCAGTGGTGTGTTTGGTGGTTTGAATAGTAGAAAAGTTACCAAGGGTGGAGGTGTTGGCATACAGTACGACAGGAATCTTTGTAGAAAGAACAACTGGGGTTGACGAGCTTGACTTGGAGGACGACGATTGGCTAGAAGAGGTGGTGGTGTTGGTAAAACCAACAGCAACCAACCCCTTGAAGGCATGCAACTGAGTCACTTCAGGTGCGGTGGTCGACGAGGTCTCGGGGTCCTCAGTTTGAGCAGCTAACACGGATGCAACCGAGGCGGCAGAAGCAACGGAAGCGGCTGACAATTCCGATGCAACTGAAGCAGCAGAAGCAGCAGAAGCAACCGAGGCAGCAGAGGCAGCAGAGGCAGCAGAGGCAGCAGAAGCTGAGGACTCGGAGGCCACCGAAGCGACGGAAGCAGACGACACGGAAGCTTCAGAGGCAGCAATCACGGAGGCAATACTGCTGGATTCTTCTGGGGTCAACAACGTCTTGGTGATGGTCACGGTGGTGACGATGGTGGTATCAGTGTCGGCGGCGACTAAAGCAGCCAACAAGGCTGTAGGGACGATAGCTTTCTTATACAACATTTTTTCTGGTAAAGACGGTTCTTTTCGAGGAATAGTTTGGACGGGAAACTTAACGAAGGACACTCAAAAGGAAAAGCTATTCAGCTGCAAAAAGTTGAAGCAAGGAAGTTAATGAAAGACTAGGGTAAGATTTGGTTTGACTATGTCAACTGCCGATAGTGATCAACAAATAAGGAAGTTAAGAGTATATCAAGCAAAATGTGCCATAACGCTCGATAAACACGGTTGGTGGGGGGTGACGTTGTTTTTATAACATCAAAACAGAGAATTCAGGCATTCGAAACTTAGAAAATTATCAAAAATGGTACATAAAAAATAAAGACACAATCGAGAAAATAATAACGAAACGACATTTCTAAACCTTATGATTTAAGTTTTTTGTGGAAATGGTTCACCAAAAGTTATCGTTACAGAAAACATCTTCCATAGAACGTCAAATCCAGAACGATTTTGCATGCATACCTTTATGTGACCAGGGTAGGGGATTGTTGTGATCGAATTGTGATGCATCAGGGTGTGTCTGTGCACGCTTCCTCAGGGTTGTTTGAGAACAGGAAATGTTGATGTTGTTTTGCAACATTTGTGGCAGCAGGGAGCAAGGTATCATGCCACACCGTATTGGTCTGGTCAAGCAAATTTACCCCATGGCCAGCACCAAGATCAAGAACAACACCAAGGGAAAATCAATGGGGAAGAAATTTTTTCTTACAAGATAATATTTTTTTGATTTTCTTCCAGCCGTGATCTTCCAGAAAAGGAAAGTTGATTTCTCGATTCGACCTGTGATCCTGTATATAGACTTCATTAAACAATTGATGGCTTATTTAGTCAAATACTTGTTTTATACGAGCATTCCAATTGGGAGACAATCAAAACAAACCACGGCTAACATAAACAAGGTTTTCAGTCTTTGAATTGTGTGCATGACTCTATTGGTATGCTTCTTGTTGCTGCCACAATGTGAAGCTTTTCGTGTTGGTGTTTCATTTTCCCAGACTGTTGATGCCAATGGCTTTGTTAGCTTGGAACCCAAACCATTGTCGACCTCATTAGGCGGCCAACAATGGCTAGCCGGGAGCACTCGCCATTCGTGGGACAACTCCGGAACCAATTAGGCAAGAACGAGGACGGTATTCCTATGTCTGTAGTCTCAAATGAGTGCAATTCTTGTGGTCATCCAAGAATGTCAACTAACCAGGGTCTAAAGCAAGTCTAAATGTGTCTGGCCAGGGGTAGTGAAACTCTTTTGGATATACCAATTTCATATTTCATGTAGAGCAAGCAAATGGCAGAACCCTAGGTCATCCCTTGCTGTTAAAGACTAATATTGCTACATTTGGTTCTCATACAAATTCTACGCATGTGGAGTACGGTTTACCAAATGCCTGTGCTCTGGTTTGTTGTACGTAACTACTATGAAATTTGCATTGATATTGAAATTCATCCCTTAAATCCCCCGGTCTACAGGCTCACTGTATCAACACGATATTTGTTGAGAGATAAATGACAGCATTCTAGTGCTGGGTCAGATGGTTTGGGATGGTGGAGTCAAATGTGACAATGGAACACAAATAAAAACACTCGCGTGAAAATCTGTAACTTCACGCAACCGTTGTTTGTGTGGAAGTCCGCCGCTAACTTCATGGTGTCCTTAGTGTAACATTGTTCCAATTTTGACGATGTTCAGATACTGGAACAATCTGGGTCTATCAAATTTAAAGGTAACCAACTTTGTTTTCTCCATCCCGATATCTACGCAGGTAACGATTAATCTCACGGGATTCCAACACTAGATGAAATATCATGCTAAATCCTATTTGATTATTAGTTGCATAATCACTTTGCTTGATACGGTAAACGTAGTTACCAATGAAGAAAACCAATTGAAAAACTAATAAAGTTCACGGTAGATCCCTCGTTGAACAATGTTTGTGAGATCACCGATGCAACAAAACGATGCACACAAACCTTACGCGGAAATATTCTACAGTCCGCGAGGGAATTCCAACTTTGGCTGTTCATGTAGCTTGCCCGGTGCAAGTACAATCACCTAAACCAATTGACCTATCTGGTGACGGGTTATAGCATTGAAAGCAGCAATTGTTGTGTACCACATTGATTGTTTTGGTTCTCAAGTCGTGTAATAATATCGCCATCGTCTTGAAAATATTATTTGCCCGGATGTGCGACATTAACCAGACAATACGACATTTATCTTAGTCCACGAGACAATAGACATCAAATGCTAGTGCGCCAATACTGGAACGGTATCCCATTACTAGAACAGTTATAGTACATATGATCCAATTTAAGCTATTAGGCGATGGTGTTTGGGCATCTATTTAGCGCTCGAGTAGACAGTTGAACACCCAACCATGGAAGAATCTCGACCTAATGGACGCAAACTCGTCAATCATCTACCCCTATGTAAATCATACGCACTACAGGGCTGTGTATTGGCAACCATCATTAGTCGTCTCTCGTAATTCATGTAGCAAATTTGGCAATCTATTGCACGCGGCGCACAAAAATCTTGCAACTTAGACAAATTGTTCATTTGCAATATATACAATTTCTGGTAACACAAAACTGCCATCGTCTACGGATTTGCACAGTTCAATTCATCGATTTCCGCCATTTCTTGATCGGTGATGGTGGACGCTAATGTGCCATTGCCATTTTGGTTGTCATTCAAATGGACGTTCTTTTCTCCTCTATCTTTCTCGTCGTCGTCATAGAATTCTCCATTCGCCTCTATCCTCTTGTCCTGAGCATACTGAGAGCCGCCTTTGATGTCAAGTGCCTCTTCGCTATCTTCGAGCACATCACCAAAATCGTCCCAGCCTCTGGGCACCTCCTGCATCTGAACCGAGGGAGCATGCTTGGTGTGATCGAGATTTGTTATCACCTGGGTTAATATCCTATCCAAGTACTCCTTAGAGTTTGCATTTTGCATATTTGACGATCGCACATCCAATTCGTACAAGGGGGCGTAATACTCATAGTATCCGTTATAGGGTAGTTCTTTTGGCAAAATAACTCCGTTGCAGATCCCCGTCTCAAAAGCCCAAGTTCGTGCCACGTTTCGGATTGTGTAGCCTCCTCCCCCAACAACCATCATGGGTATGCCAAATGAACGCACAAAGCTCACACAATTTGCATGGCCTCTCATGGAAAGGTTGAAGGGGCCCAATCTATCACCACTCAAAGAATCACCTCCACATTGTAGGACTACGGCAGACGGCTGGTACCACTCCATTATCTTGGTTATTATTGGTTCAAAGATGGATTTATAGGACGCATCGTCTATTCCATCGCGCAAGGGGATGTTGACGGAATGGTACTTTCCTTTTCCAATGCCAACATCGGACAAATTGCCCGTTCCGGGAAAGAACTCGCCGAACTTGTGAAATGAGCATGTCATGACTCTGTCGTTGGTGTAGAATGCTTCCTCGACCCCGTCTCCATGGTGAACGTCGGTGTCTATGTATAGCACACGAGGATGATACCTTAGTAATTCGATAATACCCAACACAATGTCATTAAGATAGCAAAAACCACTGGCTTCACTTTTCTTTGCATGATGCAACCCCCCGGCATAGTTTATGGCGATATCGGCCAGGCCGTTATTCAATCGGGCTGCGCCTTCCATGGACCCGCCGCAAGAAATTTTGCAAAACTCGCCAAGACCATCGAAAACAGGACAATCGTCTCCCACGTTAAATATTACCTGTTCTCTCTCAAACATATGCAAATTATCGGGGGTGACTCTGTCAATGAAATCTATGTATTCATCGGTGTGGAATTGTGTCAATTCCAAATTGGTGGCAGGCTTGGCCCGGTATATTTCCATTTGCTTGTACAACTCATAATTCATGATGAGCGAGTGGGTCATTCTTATTCTATGTGGCTTCATACAATGGCCTGTTCCGTAGAAGTAGTTTCCCACATCTTGGTCATAAAAGTACGCAATTCTTCGTTTTCGAGAGTCGACTTTTATCTCGTCAAAGGGAAGTTCCACGTACATCTCCAACCGCTAACAGACGACTGCTGTCACAAATGCTCTGCTGTTGTTAAAACGGGGGTTGCCTTTGGGTCGAGCGTTAACTCAAAGTAATTAAAGAATGCAAATCTCGCTCTGTCATTTCTTTTTCCCGTAAGGTCGTTTCCCGTGTCGCGAGTCTTTTTTTGCGACAAAATTGCAGCAACTTTTGCGACATCGCTCACCACATTTTGCAGCCTACGTACCACGACAGTGGGCTGAGGCCGCTACAACCGACAAAGGCCGGTGCTTTCCGCGCTACAAACAAGCGGATGTCACACGCATATTAATTACTGGCTATATCAAACAACATGAAGCAAACCACAAGACACTACTAAACTCCTATACTCCTTTTCCCTCTTTTACCTCGTTCCCACCTTTTCCCCTTACCCCTCTTATTCCTCTACTCCCGGTTACTCCTTCCCTCATTAACATACGCTACTCACTCGACCTTGGTGATCTTTCCTGACTTGACATCGTAGACATAGCCCGAAATGGGGACGTCTAATACCAATGGGCTCTGCTTGAAGAACTGGATGTCGTCCCTCACGCTTTTTTCCACGTTTGTGAAGGGCAAGAAGGCAAAGTGGTCCACATTGACGCCGGTCTCCTTGACCACAATGCCACGCAAATCGTCGTCGGAAAACGTCAACATGCCGCAGTCGGTGTGGTGGATGACCACAATCTCTCTGGTGCCCAACAATCTCTGCGAGATGATGATGCTACGGAGGGCATCGGTAGCTCTGCCTCCCGCATTTCTGATGACATGGGCGTCGCCCTCGCTAAGCCCCAATGCCGCCGCTGGGTCGATTCTAGCGTCCATGCAGATCACCACCGCCACCTTGCGCGCAGGTGGAAGGGCAAGGTCTCCCTTGTCGAACTGGGCAACGTACGATTGATTTGCGGTCTCAAACTCGTCTGCAACGGTCATGGCCCTATGGGGTGGAATAATTACTACAATTCCCCACCAATTCACATTTCTAAACTACGTGGCCCCATATTTATATATACTGTGCTAGGAATTTGGTAGTGGGGAATATCACCTCCCCACTCCCAAATTGCCTGCTAGCACATGACATGGGATTTGCAGCCATAGTTTATTTTTTCGTCACAACCGTCGGTAAAAACCGTAAATCTTAAACCGTTGGTGGTGTGGTTGCAATGGGCAAAGCGTTCCCAGATGGGATAATGGGGGTGTAAATGCCATGGCGTGGATTGCGGTGGTGTGCATGCAGAAACTCTGCCGTCTATAAACCCTATTGTTGCTTTTTGTGCCATCTTCCACATTCATTCAACTTGTAAATGCCGAGGAGATAGGCCAATCGAGTCACCACCAAGTCAATGGCCATCTCGATGGAGTCGCGCGCCAAGTCCACCTTGGAGCCGTCGATTTCCTGCCAGTTGACGGCGATTTCCGCCATGGGCATGGCCTGGATTTCTCCAATCAACAACACCTCCACGTCAAATATCCACCGTTCGGTGTGCATGTGGGGGAAAATCGACTTGACGGCCTCGAAGTTGAACATCTTGAACCCGCATTGGGTGTCCTGGACATCTCTTATGCCAAACACGTACACCAAGGCGTGAAGACCGTACATGAGAAAGTTGCGCACAAACGACCGTTTGACCACCGCGTCGGTATTGACCATGTGTGCGCGGGACCCGATGGCAACGCACGCCTCCTTCTTGTTGGCCAAGTACTCGATCAAGTTTTTGATGTCGGAGAACTTGGTGGCCCCGTCGGCGTCGGCAAAGAGCGACAATTCTCCGCGACTGTGCAAGAGTCCGTGGGTCACCGCGCCTCCCTTGCCCCTGTTCTTGACCAAATGCACCACCCTCATTGTTTGCGGCGGCAATTTCCATTCGTTGGCCTTGGTGATGGCGTACTGGTCGGTGCCGTCGCTGCTGCCGTCATCGACAATGATTATTTCGTACTTTCCGCGGTAATGCTCCTCGAGAAAGTCAATGGCCTCGTCAAGCATGCGCCCGAGCCGTTTGGTTTCGTTGTAGCACGGGATCACTATGCTCAAGTATATGGAATGGTCGCGGTACTGGCTGTGGGAATCTATTCTGGGAGGAAGATCATATTTGGTGGAGGTGCCGTCGTTGGTGATGTATTTGTCCTCGCTGGGGAACGGCAACCTTGGTTTGTGGCTGAATACAATGACGACTGCATACACCGCCGCGATAGCAATCGCTATCACACCAGCAATATACATATACATGTTGCTACAGCACCAACGGTGTCGGCACACGGGCGCTGTGAATGCCGACAGTGAAAAATAGACGCAGTTTCCAGGTACGGTCACGTGTGCATAGTCACGTTGATATGCACGTGCGTTCGCTAATGGCATGGTAGTTATATTGCAGTAATAATACAAAGGAATGGACAGGAAACTAAATACAAACATGGCTAGAGAAGAGCCAACTTGGTGATTCTGTTGTTGATGACCCGCGCGTTGTTGACAAACACTTCCACAAGCTCTTCCAAACGTAAATTGTCGGTGCCGTTGGTGATTTTATCGATGGCATTGAACACTTCCAAAGTGTCGATTTCTAGCTCCACCTCGTACTTGATGTCGTGATTGACAATCTTCTTTCCTTGCTTGTTTTTGGCCTCTCTCGGAATGAGCACCCGCGTGAGGTCGAACTGGGTGATGGTGGGAGCATGGGTCCAGGTGGTTCTCTTTTTCTCCCGCACCAACATGGGCTTGTTCTTGGTGAGGATGGGTTCAATGTTGTTCTCGGGAACGGGCATTTCTAGTGATAGCGAGAGGCGGAGGTCGTACATGGACGAGGGGTTGTGGATGTACAAGTCGGACACCCTCTCCTTTTCGATGGCGGTGTATCTTGGCGGCGTCAACGAGTTGTCCTTGGAGATTCTCACCCTTCTCACGTGCTCGCCCTTGTTGCCGATTTGAAAGAAGGAGTCGGTTACGTCGGAGTCAAGCATGTTGAACTTGCGGCGGGGGGTGGTTGATTTCTCTTTGCGGTCCTCCTGGTAGTTCTTTTCCAACTCTTCAAAGAACTTGCGCACCTCCTGCCAGGCAATTTCCTCCACCTCCATGTCGTAGCGAACGTTGGAGTGGTCGGTGAAGACACACTCGGTGATCACACTCAAGTTGATCCTGCTTCCGGTTCTCTTGTCTATTATCCTGCCAAACTTCAACTCCAACTCCACGTATTTCCTATTTCGCTCTTCGATGTTGGAGAAGTTGGCAAAGATCCACTCGGCAATTGTTCTCGTCAACGAAGGCGGCGGGATCACCCCCGTTATGCTGCACTGTAGATCAACGCTTCTGGTGAAGGTGTAGTCAAACACGGGCTTGTCGCTGAGCTTGGTAGCAACGGTATCGCCATTGGGCTCGTCGCGGGCGATATTGGCGCCATTGGCGTGCGCCTGGTTGGGGGGCACCCACCACTGGGCCCAGATGGGCGGGGTATCGTAGCGCTTGGGCTTTTTGGACTGGGTGAGTTTCTTGATCTTCTCGAGGTCGTCCTCCTCTTCTGCGGGGGCGGCGTCGGGCTGGGCGGAGGCGGGTTCGGAATCCAGGCCCGACGACTGTCGGGCGCCCACAGACGACTCCAGCAAGATCTCGTCCTTGCTAAGCATGGAGTCCTTGCCGTCGACCACGGGAGACCCCGCGGCAGTGGAGGAGGAGGCGGAGGTGGCGCCGCTGGCGCCTGTGGCGATGTCAACGTCGGTGTCGTTGGTGATGTTGGCGATGGAGTTCCTCTTGGCCGCGCCCGGCACGGGCCCCGGCTGGGCGGGCGAGAACGCCGCCGTGGTGGGCGACAGCGACTGCGAGTTGGACAAGCTGGCAGGCCTGTTGGCGATGGTCGGGGTCGTCAATTGCGAGATGCTGGGCTTGCGGAAGTCGCCGTCCCTGGCGTCATCGCCGGCGCCCGCGGGCGCCGGACCCGCGGGCGCATCGTTGAGCATGTTGGTGATGGAATGGCGCTGATGCACCGACTGGGTGGACGAGCGGGACGACGACGCCGGAGGGGGGCCCGTCCCGGCAGAGGTCCCGGACGACGACGGGGGGTGGGGCGGAGGCGTCTTGTCGTGGTCGCTGGGGGGCGAGTCGTCGTTCAAGATCGATCCTACGTTCATGGTCAACCCGGGCACGGACAGCACGTGATTGGACGACGACGATGATGGGTACGGGGTCAGTGGAAGAAGGTGGTGGTGTTTTTGGTGTTGTCAAGGGTTTGCATTTTTTCGTGAGCATCACCATGGGGCCACGGGAACGACTACGGAAAGCTACGATGGTGGTGCGGACGAGTGCGGGCGAGTGCGATTGGTGTAATATAAATAGGGTCACTATGTATGCGCGCGAACATGGGGGGGGGGGGGGCACGAACGAGGGGGACCACGAACGAGAGCGCGGTGGTTCTAGGCGTAGAGGTTCTAGGCGAAGAGGTTCTAGGCGTAGCCCAAGTTCTTGTTCAAGCTGGCAGCCACGCCGTCGATAAACTCTTCCGTGGTCACGTAGCTGGAACGGTCGGTCTTGCCCTGGGTCAAGGCCAAGTCCTTGGTCATGATGTTGTCCTTGGCCACGGTGTCTATGACGGCAGCTTCCAACTGGTGGGCAAACTGGGCCACGTCGGGGGTGTCGTCCAACTTGCCTCTCTGGATCAACCCCCGTGTCCAGGCAAAGATGGAGGCAATGGAGTTGGTAGAGGTCTCCTTGCCCTGCTGGTGCTGTCTGTAGTGTCTGGTGACGGTACCGTGGGCAGCCTCGGCCTCAAACGCCTTACCGTTGGGGGTCACCAACACCGACGTCATCAATCCAAGCGAACCAAACCCTTGGGCAACAATGTCCGACTGCACGTCACCGTCGTAGTTCTTCATGGCAATGATGTAGCCCCCCTTGGACTTCAACATCTGCGCCACCATGTCGTCAATCAACCGGTGCTCGTACCAGATCCCCAATGCGTCCATCTTGGCCTTGTACTTGGTGGCGTACAAGTCTTCAAATATGTCCTTGAACCGGCCGTCGTACTTCTTCAAGATGGTGTTCTTGGTCGACGAAAACAAGTTCAACTTACGGTCGATGGCAAGGGCAAACGACGACTCCGCGAAATCGGTAATGGACTCGTCGGTGTTGTACATACTCAACGCCACCCCGGGAGCATCAAAGTTGTACACGGGGTATTCCTGGGCCTCGGACCCGTCCGCAGGCTTGAACACCAACGACAACTGCCCGGCCTTGGGCACAAGAATGTCGGTGGCCTTGTACTGGTCGCCAAAGGCGTGTCTGCCAATGATGATGGGCTGCTCCCAAGTGGGTACAATCCGGGGAATGTTGTCTATGACAATAGGCTCTCTAAACACAGTACCCCCGAGCACGTTTCTCAACGTCCCGTTGGGTGAAAGCCACATCTTCTTCAAGTTGAACTCCTTGACCCGGGCCTCGTCAGGGGTGATGGTGGCACACTTTACCCCAACCTGGTACTTCAACACCGCATTGGCAGCGTCGAGCGTCACTTGGTCGTCAGTCTGGTCTCTGTATTCGATCCCCAAGTCGTAGTACTTCAAGTCTACATCCAAGTATGGCAAGATCAACTTGTCCTTGATGAACTGCCAGATGATTCTCGTCATCTCGTCCCCGTCCATCTCAACGATGGGGTTCTTGACTTTGATTTTCTTGATTTCAACCATGGTGTGCAATTCCCGAATACAAGCTGACTGGTTCCTGGGCAACGCAATAGAGGCAAACTAAAACAGCGGAAAAGGTCCCGAAAAAACACGGGGAAATCCCGGGGTGGACAATTTCACCGTTATTTATAACCCCAGGAACTGAGGCCGATCCATCAACAGCCAACGCAATTAAAAAATTAAATCATAGACGAAAAAATATTTCCGGCTCAAAAACTGGGGTTTGCTGCTGGAATCCCCGCCCATGGTCCCCACTACAACGTCGTGATCTCCCGTTACAACATCGCCAAGCGATGTGCGCTACTGGCACTACTCGCAGCTGGCCCACGCCCGCCACCTTTATCCCGGTGGTTTCTGGCGTCCTGGCACCTTGGAGCCGCCTTCGGTTAAGGAAATTTTTCCCCGGGATTTTGCTGTAGGGCTAAAAAATATTTCTCGCCGTAGACAACAGCGCCAGCAATTCCGGGCCCCGTCCACCATCCACCAGGGGTTCGATGGTGCTGACAGCTGCGACCCGTTTACTGCCATGGGCCCTTTGTGGACGCTTGCATGCTGCCCACATTGCCAGAGGCCCAATGCACCGGGATGTGGGGCTTGTGCCAGGGTCGTATACGTGACGTACTTGTGCCCCGGAAAACAAAATGGTGACAAAATCCTGGAAATTCCTGTCTCCTGGCTCCGAGATTTATCGGGGAGTTTTTCCCTGTTACTAATGGAGTTTGAGGCATTGGCTGGCGACAAAATTCTCGACTCCGGTTCCGCAATGGAACAATGCACTTATACTGTCATTGCGCCGTAACCGGGCCGCCTGTGCTGGGTCTGTCGCTGGCCTTTTGCAAGTGCCTTCGATCGCCATCGTTGCTGACGGAACTGGCCCCATTGTGTTATTTTTGGGGGTAGTTTCAGAGTCGCGATTTTGGAGGCTCCCGGAACCACGTTAGCTTAACACTCCGAGATTTGGGGGTACTTGCTCCCGGTTTGGGGGAGTGCAACAAGGGTTATAACAAGTGGCGATAACAGCGGTATTTTGCTTTCTAACACGTACCCCAGATTTATCCGCATACCTAGGCATGCTGTAAGCGGCCACCCAACGTAGTCCCACGGGTAAACCAACCTTGGCTGATTTCCTAAAATGTGGAGAGCCGCGCTTGTCCCGATAATTTCCATGGCCAATTTCATTCCGTATTCGTCCACGGAGCGAATTTTGTCTTCTTTGCGGCATGGACCCACCTGCATGCCTACTCGGAGCCGCGTGTGCATATCGCCTACTGTCAAGGACACCACAGTGACTATGCTGCCTGGGGAAAGCAATTCAAAATGGTGCCATATAGTTGCGCTGTGAGCAATGGGCTCCTGACGCGGATATTTTGCCCCGGATCGAGAACAATCACTTGCATTTCCGTTCCCTTTGAATGTTGAATGTCAACAAAGTCCCCGCCAACGGTGGATGCTCCATCCGTGTTTTTGTCCCTCTTTAGTATCTTGCTACTTTTGTTAAAACTTGATTCAATTTTTTGTTACCCTTTTGTTGACCTTCTACAAATCTTTTGTAAATCTTTTGTAAACCTTTTGTAAGCCTTTTGTTAACCTTTTGTAAACCTTTTGTAAACCTTTAGTGAACCTTTTGTAAACCTTGATTTTTGTGACAGTGCCCCTTTCTTATCTGTCACCATCCCCACTCATACTGTAAACACATGAACATTGCCCTTGACCCAGTGTACATGCGCATAGTATCATAACCTATCAGCGTCGTATATACTTTTGCAAGCACAACCACTGCACCCTGTGTTACCTCTATGTTTCTGGTACCTTCTTATCAGTATCACCCCAGTTGCACAGTAGTGTGAGGAGATTGTGTGCGACACACGGGACTATGGGTACGAGTGACGCCTCTCCATTGTCGCCCACGAGTTTGGTGGTTTTTAGCACCAGGTTCCCATCACAACCAAAACCTTCATCACATCTAGCACCATCCCTGACTACTCGATTCAATGCCCCCTACTACAACGTCTCCAATTTAGACCAACTTAGATCTGGTATATAATCTTGGGGTCGCGTACTTCCTTCCCCACTGTCGTTCCAGCCTTAAAATCACTACGTAATTGTCCTTGTTTTTTCTGGCCCTTGTGCATTGTGTCTCTTTCCTAGTTGGATCTGCTCCTTGATCTGAGCTTCCATCTCACAACCGGTTCTTTAAATATCCGTCACCAATCCACCGGGTGTTGTTCGTTATTTTTAGTGTGTGATGCGCGTCATATACAATGTCCGCAAACAGCAGAGGAAGGCCTAGGTCCAAAGAGACCCCCTTCCGTGAACGAGACAACACCTCCCCCACCCCAAACTCAAGACGCCTCAACCCCGGCTTCGCCGATTCCCTATCATCTTCCATGCGTTTGACCAATCCGTCTGCCACCAGTAATCTTCCTCCTCAACATGTGAGAACCGTCCCCACCACCCCGGGCCCCGATTATTCGTCCATGGCAGACCTCCCTCCACTTTCCAAGATAAAGTCCCTCAGCAAGTTGGACATTAGGGCCCCTATCGTCCCCAAGCACTCAGTGCTCTTGTCGCCCGACATCAATCCCACGGCAGACCCCAATGAGGCCTCATCTCTATTAACATCAAGATCTCCTCGCACCTTGGCTTCGCGGTTGTTGAACATTGTCCCCCGAAAGCTTTACTCTATAAGAAATTATTACAATGACTTTACCACCATTGATTGGACAAAAGCCTACATAAAATCAAACAAGTTTAACTACGAGTTGGATAACAACCGCTGGATCCAAAATGACAATCACTGTTTTGAGGACTCCTCCCCGTTGGGCTCTTCGGCAACAACCTCAACCCCCACATCCCCCAAATCATATTCATCGATGATCCGAAGCTCAACGGCCCCTTCCTCTATGTCGGTGAGTATGAAGATCCCATTTTACTACAAGGCATACTTTGTATTGGGTAAATGGGTCCTCATTGTTCTCATAGGCTTCTTTTTTTCATTAATTGCATACTCAATTGACAAGACTGAGATTCTATTGGTTGGGTTCAAGCATGGTTATTGTAAAACAAATTGGTTTGCCAGTCAAGTATCATGCTGTGTTAAAACTACTCAAAATCCAGCAATTGCCAAGAATGTCTTCAAATCTGGCTACGTCGCCCTTGGTGAAAACTGCTCCGATTGGGTCAGTTGGGCCACCCTATTTGAAGACCAAGTTTGGTTGCATAATTTCCGTTTTGATTTTATCATATATGTGGTATTGACAGTCATTCTAGCTTTAATTGCTTGTATAATCACATTACTGACAAAAATCTCCAGCGGTTCCAACCCGGAAACGTATTTGCTAAATCAGACAAATGTACAAAAACCTCAAGATTGTCTGAATTGTGAAGACGACAGCTCCCTAGATTATGACGACAATATAATCGCACCAAAGACTATGTACACCGCCTATGGTTCTGGGGTACCAGAAGTTAAAACCATTTTGTCTGGATTTGTCATTCGAAGATTCCTCGGCACCTATGCCCTAATTGCAAAAACCCTTGCTTTGGTTTTTGCAATAGCTTCTGGTATGGCATTAGGAAAAGAGGGACCATACGTTCATCTCGCTACAGCTGTTGGTAACGTTGTTTCCAGATTCTTTCCATTCATTTATAATAATGACTTGCTCGAAAAGCAAATCTTGTCTGCCAGTGCTTCTGCTGGTGTGGCTCTAGCATTTGGTTCCCCTTTAGGAGGGGTATTATTCATTTTAGAGGAGATCAACAATTATTTACCGTCACACCAGTTGTTTCAAGTTTTCTTTTGCGCCATAATCTCCACTTTGTTTTTGAAATTCTTGGATCCTTACGGCTCTGGAAATACGGTTTTGTTTGAATTGAAGTACTTTTCCGATTGGAGGGCAACTGAGTTGGTTTTTTTTGTTGCCATTGGCATATCTGGTGGGTTGTTTGGTGCCATGTTTGTCAGGTTTGTTGGGTGGTGGCCTAAAAGATTCAGAACTCTAAAATCCATCAAGGACCATCCCGTTTTTGAGGTATTTCTTATTGCATTATTGACTGGGCTTGTGACATTTTGGAATCCATATACAAAGCAGGCAGCTGCTGAACTAGTTTTGGATTTGGCTACTCCCTGCTCCAATCAAGAAATGGATCGTTCTTTGTGTCCCACTACCCACGATCAGTTTATTCGTGAAATTGGGTCTTTAATTTTTGCATTTGTTGTCAAAGTCATCTTGACTTTTGTAACTTTTGGTTTGAAAGTGCCCTGCGGGATATATGTTCCTTCCATGGTTGCTGGTGCATTGTATGGCCGAATTTTTTCCATGTTTATTCAATGGGTACATCTCATATCTCAGAGTGCTGGCGGAGGAGAAGATAGCTCTGCTTTTGCTGTTCATACTTTTAATGCGATGCAGTTTGTATGTGCACCTAATTCAAATCAATGTGTTGATTTGGGGATCTATTCCATGATAAGTGCAGGAGCATTCATGGCTGGAGTTACAAGAATGAACATCACCATAGTAACAATTTTGTTCGAGTTGACATCCTCATACACGTATGTTTTGCCTATTTCTATTGCAATTGCAGTTGCCAATTGGTCTGGAGGCTTGCTAGAGAAGAATTCATTGTATGCAAAATTGTTAATCATAAACGATTATCCTTTCATGTCATCAGAAACAGATCCTATAGACCCATTCGTCACTGCCGGTGATATAATCAATGAAGATGAAGTTACACCAGTTTCAACAAATTTTGGGTTGCCTGTAAATGAGCCCAGATGCAATGATCTTGCAATTTTGGAAAGCACAACATTACCTGCAAATGAAGACAGCAAATTATACGTTGACTTAACTGAGTCTCCTTACGTGTCTGTGTCCACTTTGCAATCCAAGCTCATATTTCTTGCCGACAAAGGATTATTGGACGGATGCTTACCATTGGTTAGAAACCAAATATGTGTGGGATTGATTTATTTCCTGGAGTTGGAACTCTGCTTAGATAAAATCAAGGAATTCACTTTGCAGTATGATATCCGTGGCGATATTTTCTGCAAGTTGACAAATGATTCTTCCGTTGATACTGGAAGTCAACCGAACGTATATGTATGTCACAATGACAATATCATCAGAAACATTCTTGATTCCGAGGTCGATTATTTCAACTACGGGTCCAATTCATCCAATGACGAATATATCGAGTTAGCACTCATTCTTGACGATATTACTAATTTTACCAAGTTTGTTGATTTCACGCCTATTTTTATCAACTATGACTCGGAGTTGAGTCTTGCTCATTTGATATTTGACAGGATAGGGAATAGAGTTATTGTATTACTAAAGGATGGAAGTTACTACGGGGTTTTGCATAAGAAAGTATTAGTTGACTACTTGCGGAGATGATCACCCGTTGATGATCTAAGTATATTACATAACATTGTCGGCTATTTTGTGTTTTAATTGAATACACTTGAGTTTTATAATTTTGTAAAATTGAGCAAATAAGCTCTTAAACAAAATCATGTTCTCATTCAATTTCTGGAAATCAATATTTGTTGGAAAAGAATAATTTTGAATTCCAACATGTTCTAATAGCTCAAAATCTGGTTGTAAATATGTCTGGGCGGCCAACTTGGATAACTCAATTGTATCAAATTTATTTGCATCGCATTCTCTCATTAAGAACCAATAGCTCAAGTACGATTGGTATAAATAGTCAATTATATTCTGGAACACTGGATTTTGCAACACATTCAATTTGCCAAATACTACCGCTGCAAGATTGTTCAATATGATGTTCAATCTTGTGGGATTCGTGAAGTATAACAAAAGGTTGCGCAAGAATACTCTGTAAACATGACTATTGTCTTTCATTTTATAGTTTGATAGAAAATTTAATTGGTAAGGAAGCAGATACTCGAGGAGTTTAGAAATCTGATCCGTCTCACCATTAAATATATGCATTGCTTTGATACGAATATCAATCATCAGAGTCTCTAATTCAACCGTTTCCATTCTTCCCGTGCCCATTAAGCTCACTAGAGAGAATTCATGGACCAGAAAGAGGTCACAAAGAATTTCAAAAAATTCCTCTTCTTTGCCAATATAAATGACTTCTGGTACAAACCTTTCATGAAACAATGTAAACCCTAACAATTTTTCAAGAAACCGTGCAGTAGATTTTGCTGCCAGTATCTGTAAAACCAAAAAAAGAAAGGATACTGCCATCCGATCCATAGGTACAACAAGTATCTTGCTTAGAAACAACTCCTCAAAGACTCTGTAGTAGTGACATCCTAGAGTATGCGGGCTTTGGTCCACTATGTCAATAAATAAATCCAATAAATTGGATATAGTGCTGGGATTTTCATCTATCAACTGGAACCCATTTGTTTTTGATTGGTACAATTGAATGATTTTACCAATAAACAAATCCTCAATGTCATGGTTTTTGGCGAACCAAGTTTCTAAAGCTGATGACCTGTTTGCGAGAGAGATCAACTTTACGAGGTTTGCTGCAGGTGGAAAATTGTTGATATCAACCAAAGTGCGGATGACGTCATAAATGGGAAAAGCTTTGTAATTCAAAGATGAAGCCATCAATACCGACCAAGCCGATTGGGGCGAAGCATCCAAGGCAGGAATGGACACTTTTGATATTGCCACCGAGTACAAAGCTGGTGTACTCTCGTAACTTATATTCAACCAGGTGTCAAAGAATGTTGGATGCAAGGCACATAATTTTAGCACATTCACAATTAGCCGAAAGAGATAGTTCATTTGGTATGGGAGTAATTCGGGTATTGCAGGAAAATAAAATAAATATACCCCTAAAACTTCGCCCATCTCGATATAGTAAGGCACGAGATTGACATTCTCGGTTAATATGAACGATATTAATTTTTTGAAGAATATGGTTTGGCGGTCAAATAAGGGTAGATAAAAGTTGTAATTGTGCAATTGGGCTAGGTGGAGATAAAATCCGCTCGTCACCAATAGGGGAATGCACCCCGTGCAGTGGTGGCGGGTGATGTGTTGATCGAGGTTGTCGAGCCGGCGACAGATATCGGCAGCGAGATGCTTCATTTGACTTGTTGCATGCGATATGTTCAAAGTCTATCACAGTCAGTATCAGCACTCCTTGATGCAATCCTGGTTGTGCTTACCGCTTGATTAAAAGTTTCCAAGGCTCCTAGAGCACGTTTCAATGAGTAGGAGAAACCCGGGTCCTGAACAGTTACCGCTGTCATCGGGGCCGGTAATGCAAAGATAAGGCGAGTACTCGTCATCTGTAGGTTCCAAAAACGGAATTAGTAGAACTTCACCTTTGCAACCGCAAAGTGTAAATAATGCGACTTTCAGGGGAAGCTTCCAAATCGGGCAGTGCGAGCTACAAGGTCAGATGGTCTGGCCTCGGCCGAATTCTTAGTTTACTATTGATGAGCGGGTGTCCTTGGCGACGATTTCCCAATCTGGCGGTGGTCTCGTCTAAATGTGCACCTTTATTGTTGTGCGTCAAACCATGCACAAAACAAGCAACTTGCAGCCAAAATAACCTCCGTGACCGCCCCGGGACGATCTGAAACAAATCTTCCATTCTGTGACACATGTGCCTGTCTACGGATTCTTGCCGGGGCGAAGGTTGCATGGGTAACGGCGTTTTCGCTGCCACTGTAAAACTACTCTGGAGATAGTATAAATACTGGTTCACAATCTCAAACATCCTGAAACACCCACTCTTCTCGTAGTCAGTGTCTCTGTTTGAAAGCATCAGCTTTGTCCGTTCCTTACCTCAGCTCCGTTACACACAATCCCACACTCCTTTAACTTCTCACCCCCGTCACTCCTTTGATTTCCCACCACCACTCCTTTAAATTTCCCACCATTGTCGCTCCTTACACACACTTCTTTTTCTTCTCAATCTTATATATGGCTATGTATACCTACAATAAGTTTGGATCTCGAGGAGTTGTTTCAGCTGCCTCGCCCGCGGGCTCGACGTCTTCTTCGTTATCCACTAATGTGTCGTACCCCGTGTCTCGCCGCACTTCGTCTTCCAGTGTCTCTTCCACGTCCCAGACGTCTGACAAGAGCACAGGCAATATCAAGAAGGAGTCTGAGCTAGACTACTGCAACAATTATGTCCATACTGGGGAGACAGGCATCAAATATATTCGCAACTCTACCAACCCCACTGAAGGTTATCCAAAGCTCACTAAGTTGCACTTGTTGAAAAGGCAACAAATCAAGAAGCATGCTTTGCAACCCTATGGCGTCCGTATCTCTACTAGCAAGATTGTTCCTACTTTGAACAGATGGATTGATCAGTATGCTCTTAAGTTTGATGTCATCATGATTGGAGCTCTCGTCGACAATCAATTTATTCTCCCGGTTTTGAACAGTATCCCTATCTACAAGTTGTGTTCCAAACCAGGGTTTCTCTTTATTTGGTCAACAACCCAAAAGATCCAGGAGTTGACCAAATTGTTGAACAATGAAAACTTCAACAAAAAATTTAGAAGGTCAGAAGAGTTGATCTTTTTGCCTGTTGACAAGAAGTCACCTTACTACCCTAGTGACTACGAAGAATCTGGCTCCATTCCATTATTTGAAAGGCAACAATGGCATTGCTGGATGTGCATCACGGGAACGGTCAGAAGGTCGACCGACAACCATTTGATCCATTGCAATGTTGATACGGATTTGCAAATCGAATCCCCATCCAAAGCCAATCAGGGTCATAATGCTGTACCTGAGGCTATCTACCGTGTTGCTGAGAATTTCTCAAACTCCAACCGCAGATTGCACTTGATTCCATCAAAGTTGGGGCAAGAGACGCCCATCAAGTTGCGTCCCGGTTGGGTCATCATGGGTCCAGATGTATTGATCAACAATTTTGATCCTGCCAAGTACCACGATGAGTTGTACTCCAAGTCTTTGATCAACTACAAACAAAACAATGGATCTGGCAATTCTCTGGGCTACAACAACGTCTCCACGCAATTCTTGGTTCCTCAGACAAACGAAATCGAAGACTTGAGACCTAAGAGTCCCATCATCTCTGCTAAATAGTTTGCCTTCCTTTATATATCGTTAGTATTTTGTGCTTATTCGGGTTGTGAGTCCCAAATTTCAATAAATAGAAATGACATGATTGTGATCAGTATTTTGATGAATGTTGGAAAAGGAAGTTTATCAGCATCGTTTTCACTCTGAGTGAGCTGAGTAAGGTTATCATCATAACAATCGATTGTCACTTTGATTATTGAATAATCCACGTGTACATACTTTTGCCTTGGTGGTCGAAGAAGTGTATTTGAAAATGGCTTTTGCTCAGTTTTTTAAACCAAGAAAAATTTTCCGTGTCGCGAATGCGGGTAACAGAGCACGACATTTTGCAGCAATCATTGGGGCATGCAACAAGTTTCATAAGACCAACGTTAGAATTTGTTTTGAAAAAGTGTCAACCGAGAATAAGACGTTCAAGCCTCTTTTGAAAAAGTAAGAAAGTTCAATACGGATAAATATGAACTTTGGTATGCGTTTTCGTGTGCGTTCATGCTTCAGGTTTGACCTGTTAATTGTTGATTTGGTTTAGATTCATCATGCACTCAAACTCTTTCGAACTATGATGGAAGTTGTAGCATAGATGTTGCAAACGAGTAAGACTAGGAATTACAAATCATATTTTGGCATTGCTGTATCCTGTATGTATTGCATGAATCTTGCAAGAAACAAGAATTTCTATCTTGAATTCCTATCTGTTTGTTTTTTGCCTTCCAGACGAAAGTGAGTTAATGTTTTCTAATTACATGTTGCAAGCAATGTGGATCGGTGATCAGAAATCGAAGGCGCTTGTCGATCAATCTTCTGCGTATCTGGTACTAAAAATGATTTTCGTAACTGAAAAATACACAAAAATTTGGCGCTATCTATACAGATCAGCTTCGCTAGTTCCGTCATTTTGTCAGAAAGGTATGAAATGAATCCTTTTAAAAAGATTGATTAGGGCTGTGTGTTGAATATATCTATTTGAACTCTTCTTGCAGTAGATTTATTAGTCTCGTTTACTTTTCTTGTCTATCAGCTATGATTTTTGCAAAACTGTGTAGGTTCGAGCTATGTTTTCAAACAATGATAAGAAGTAAATGCAGGGGATTTCTCTCTAACAGCATGGTCTATGTCTTTGCATTCTACTTTTTAGACATTATTATATTCTCAAATCAAAAAATGCTGCAAATTGTAGAGTTTGTTAAATTCAGTAGCTTCAATACAAAGACAACACAAATTGCTATTTGATGAGCTCCTCGTTTGAAAGGAGTTAAGCCGAAATGAAGCCTTAGTTAGAAATATACAGTCGAGGTTTACGCTACAATAGCTCTGGTCTGGTGCAAATTTCGTAGGAGATCTACATGGATGAGAAATTAAGAAATTACAAAAAGATGATAAAAAAATTAATTTTGTACAAAAGCACAAGTGAAATTAAACAAAAACAAGATCTAAAAATCGGTTCTGTGGTCTAGTTGGTTATGGCATCTGCTTAACACGCAGAACGTCCCCAGTTCGATCCTGGGCAGAATCAATTTTTTTTAACAAGAAAGCCTTACAAATATTTTTGCCCAAGGTTCTAGTTTTGTCTTCGCAACTACTTCATCTGGACTTTAGTCTGAAATACTTATTTGTGACTATACTTAGCAAACGCTTAATCATGTCACATCTCATTCAGAAACGAAAAATCATTGGACCATATCCAAAACTCAACGGAAGATTCTTGACTTATCAACCACATTTTTGCTATTAGTTGCATCAACATTGTTACTAGTGAATTCGGCGGTGCCTCCATTGTACGCAGGAGCAGGTTTACCATTCTAGGTGCGGAATACTGTTGTTCGTTGATATTGTGTCTCGCGTCTAATTTTCTTGTGTACAGACTTAACCGAGAGTACCACAATTTGAATGACACTACCAATTAATAGTAATAATAGTAATGCTACCAAACTATTGGCATTAGTAAAGAAGTAATTGCTGGATGATCGTAGTGAGGGCTTTTTTGAGTGACCTACTTGACAATGCTTTGCATATCGGGTTTGCATGTATCCGCAGGGCAGGAAGGGATCAAGACCCGGGTTGCCACTGCAACTCGGCTTCAGTTCCAGCAAGTTACGGCGACAACTAGCTCAGCAAGTAATGGCAGCCTCAAGGTACTAAAATGCCAAAGCTTCCAACTTTCACCACCCCATCCCCCATCGCTCAAGTACAAGAATCGTAACAAAAAAGTCCGGTTTCTTGTCCTTGATGATTTCCTGTACCGTGTTTCTACGCAGCCAGGGTTTTTTCTCGCCTCTATCTATTACCACGTTACCACCTAATTCCCACATCAACCGATACTTCCTAGCTCTTTCTTTAAAATAATCAGTTTTCACGTTTATAGTAGTCGGCCTCTGATCTCGTCACGTGTCTTTCTTCCTGGGATCATCGGTACGATTACATCAACAAAGTCTTGTTCTAGACCAGTTTTGTTCTCTCCACCGCCTTTCCCCTTGCTTCTTTGTTCCCCCTTTCATAGTGGTCGTTCCCGTCGTTCACATCCCCCAATCCATAAAAGGTGATCGTGTGGGATCCTCCCTTACCATTCAGTAGCCTTTCCATCAGCAGTTTTGTTTGCTTTGCAGGTTGAAGGGAGAAGTGTGCATTACCTGCTGCTCCGTGTTCACATTATTATTCCACCATGGAGCTACCTTTCAAGCTCCTTCTGGTACTCCAAGAGGAAGTCAAATCCACCATAACCATACATCCACAGATAACAACTTTAATACAGCTCTTTCTCAAATATTTGAAGGAACCACGTTATCAATCACCTTTAACGATAATAGAATTGTCAAATTTGTTCCAATGCTTTTATCGGGATTTGAATGCCTTGGTGTTGAATATTTTCACCCAGTCCAACACTACCAAGAAACAGTTGATCACTAATTCCGTCTATTTCAATGAGAATCCCAAAGTATTTGACTATCTCTTGGCGATTGCAAATTATAATCCCTCTTCCATCAAACTCTTGAAGAGGGCTGATAACGATGCCATGTACCAGCTACGGGTATTTAATTTTTACAAGTTTTTGGTTGTATTTGAATCAATAAACCTCGCCCAGCTCAGCTTGTTCAACTCTGTCAGCTTGGGTGATGATGTGACATTATACGATAAGATTGTTCGATTTGATCAGAAAGATATAATATATGAGGAGTTTTTACAAGATAAACTTGAGGCTTTACGAAAACTAAATTTGTCATTCAAGCATTTCATTGATGAGGATTTGGGGAAACAGGATAAATTGATAGACTTTATGGATAACATCCGTACCAAAGATTTAATTGCATTACAGGATCATTTAGACCAGCTACGAAAAACCGGAATCACACCGTATTTAAAATTGCAAGCAATTGTTCTCTTGCATAAGAGTCTAATGAAATTATTGATCAAAAATGGGTTTAAAGGAAAGGATATCAATAATGACCTTTTATTGCCAGCTTTGATATACTTGATTATCTACAAGTTGAAATGTGACGAAATCTATTTAAATTTTTTGTTCGTTAAGAATTTCTCCAATATAATTGATTCAAATCAAATTGAAATATACCAGATAAATCTCAATTCAAACTATAATCCAACTATTGAAAAATCCCCGACAACGGTTAACAAATACAAGCGTGGCAATTTCCTTGAATTTTTAAACTTGCATGAAGCCCAAAATGAAAAACAGGATCAAAGTTACTTATCAGACAACGATTTCCGATTCTTCAAAAGTGACAAGGATTTAATTGCCTATATTAACCAAAGATATTTAAATGCAGGTGAATTGTATTATTATTTGACAAATCTAGAAGCTATAATTGTTTACTTGTCTAATACAACCATATCAGAAATATTGGCAAACAATGTGGACGATAATGAAGACATTCCTCCAGAACTAAAGTCAAATACGATATTAAACTATCCGATTTCGAAATTAGTAGATGAAGAATTACTAACTCATTTTCAATTCCCCGATGGAAAATTAGCAGATGAGATAAAGGCAAAGGAGGATCAAGAGAAGAATAGATCACGTTCATCTTCATTATTGAATACCATTAGTAACAAGATAAGCGAATCTCGCTCCAGATCAAATAGTTCATTGAAACCAAAAGAGAATTTCCCATCATTACCGTCTCCAACTGAAGAGTCAAATGACATTTCAGGTCTAGCAATGATGAAAAATATTTTGGGAAGAATTGGTTCTGTGAGTGTTCTGCAATTTCGATTACCTACAGAAGAACAATTGAGCCAAGCTCAGAATGGTGATTCTCAAGAATTAGAAAATGCAGATAAATTGGAATCCCAGAAAGGGGCTGGTTCGTTTATGAGTAAATTATCCCCAAATCATTCACGAACTAGATCTTCTTCGTTGGAAACTACTATGACCAACCAAAATGGAAATCCTTTTTTGAATTCACAGAATATAAGTGCAATCAATACTTCAAGTGTGAGTGCATTGTCACATAACAAGCGTAATTCAATTACAGCAAAGTTTACAAATGGTGTATCTGAGTTTATGACGAAATTAAATCAGCAGCCTCCTCACTTGCAACAAGCAATAAATAAGAATATTTCCAATAGCTCGTTACACTCTTTGGAAAATGGAGAAAATGGGGAGGCGACATCAATATTGAAACGGCCAGATTCTGGAAGACACAGAACTTCAAGTTTGCAGATTATGGACAAATGGTTCAATAACATTAGTTCTAATTACATGCAACAACCACTGCTGCAACTTCAACAACAACCACAGCCAGTTACAAACCCACACCAACAAAATCCATCGCAATCCAAATCTGATACATTATCTACAAATCAGGAAGAACTGGTTGTTGATATCCATGAACTTACAAAGTACCAGAATGTTGAATTTGACAGCCTTTCTATAAAAGATTTGCGGGCTTTGAAAGATTATTACAATCAATTGTGTACAGATTTATTATCACAATATTCCAATAGCAAGGGAGAATTGGAAAATAATGGAAAAATATTTGTCAATAGTCGAACAAGTTCTATTGATAAAATTCAAAGTAGAACAAATTCGTTAGATAAACTAGTTGGAAAACTTGACAACGCTGATATTAATAGCAAAGCCGAATCAATCGATTCAAATGATAAAAACTATCAGCACGAGAATTTGATTACCATGAGCAATAATAGTCTATAGATTCATACTATTTTGTAATGAAAGATCTTTACAAATCGTACTAAATAATGTACTAATTACATAAACAGAAATCAAAAACTTCAACGATTGGGATATATCTTGATTGTGATCCAAATAATAGAAGCTAAAGCAAGATTATGGCTATCAAATACATTAAGGCACTAATTGTTATGGATGATCCTCCATTTTGGAATGATTGGGTTTGTGTGGAGGATTGACCAGCATCACTTGCCGAACGGAAAATGGTGAGTGTCCCCAAGCCTGTCGCACTGCCAAGAACAGTGAGAGTTCCAAAGTCGCCTTCACCATTACTCTTGTACACTGTAAGAGTCCCTCCTTCAGCACCAGCAGTATCTGAAGAAACATATACTGTTAAGGTTCCTCTTCCAGCACCTGAATTGGCTAGATTGGATTCGTAGACAGTTAAAGTCCCTTCGCCATCTTCCCCGTTTGAATTCGATTCATCACTTGCAGTGACAGTTTTGGTAGCACCTTCATTATCATTATTGCTAGTATTTGATCCACTTCCTCCACTTCCATTTACAGTTCTAGTCTTATTGTCATCTGCAGTAGCTTGGATATGCCGCCCAGTTTCGTGTGCGTTAGAGGATCCTGAATCGGAATTTGAATCATTAGAACCACTTGATTCTGTGGTGTCACTATTCGAGTCTGTTTTGGAGCCATTCGAATTGTTGGATTTCGTGTTGTGATCATCAGATTTGGTCTTCGTTGAATCTTCTGGCTTACTAGTTGATTCATCATGTTTTGTAGATGAGTTTGCATTCTTGGTTTTTGTTTTATCAGCATCGGAATCAGAATTGGAATTGTCATCGTTGTTTCCAGAGCCATTGGAATTATTCGAGTTGCTAGAACTATTTGAGTTCGAGTTCGAGTTCGAGTTCGAGTTCGAGTTCGAGTTCGAGTTTGAATTTGAGTTTGAATTTGAGTTTGAATTCGAGTTTGAATTCGAGTTTGAATTATTTGATCCTTCGGAGGATCCAGTATGTTTGGAACCATTTTCAGTCCTGTGGGATTCACTTGAATCGACAAATGAGTTGGAGTCTGAACCTCT
The DNA here is from genome assembly GCA_002245345.1 of Scheffersomyces stambukii. Lineage (NCBI taxonomy): Eukaryota > Fungi > Ascomycota > Pichiomycetes > Serinales > Debaryomycetaceae > Scheffersomyces > Scheffersomyces stambukii. The sequence goes on from NBZC01000017.1 coordinate 106,749, forward strand.
AGTTTTAGAGCCACTGGAACCATTAGAATCAGATTCGGAATCAGAGTTATTTGAGTTTGAGTGTGATCCAGAATTGCTTGAACTTCCTGAGTTTGAGCTGTTGCTGTTATCGCTTGAGCTTCCACTGTTACTGCTACTTCCACTTCCACTATTGCTGCTGCTGCTGCTTCCACTATTGCTATTACTTCCACTATTACTGTTACTTGAACTTCCACTGCCCGAACCATGACTCTCGCTATTGCTACTGCTAGACCCTCCACTACTAGAACCATGGCTCTCACTGTTGCTATTGCTATTGCTACTGCTTGAGCTGCTGCTTGAACTGTGGCTTTCGCTATTGCTATTTTCACTGCTATTGCTATTGCTTGAACTGTGACTCTCACTATGACTATTTTCACTGCTGTTACTATTGGAATTGCTATTAGAGTTGTTGGAGCTATTTGAATTACTTGAATGGCTGTCAGAATTACTGTTGGAGTTGCTATTATTTTCACTTGAGTTTTCTGAGCTTGAACTAGAGCCTTTAGATCCACTTGAATAAGAATTTGCTGATGCTGTAGCACTTGCAGCTAAAACTATTGTTTTTGTTGAGCCGTTAGCATCAGTAACTGTCATAACTCCTCCCCCAACCATTCCAGCTATTGCTTCGGTACTAGTGTAAGTCATTGGATTCCACTCAGCTGGCAATAAGCTATAAGGTTCAAAACTTGTGGATGCTACTTGAGTCACGTCAGGTTTCTGGTTTGGATAACAATATGTTCTTCTGAGAGAGGCGGGATCTGATTCCTTGAATCCATAGCAATTGTTTAAACATTCTGAGTACAAGGTCCAATAATCATTACTTAAGTTGCAAATGCAATTCCAAACACCTTTGTCTCTTACAGTTTGATCATTTCCACATTTTTCCTTTTGAAATTGAGCTGCTTTCGTACAACTATTTCTGCATGCAGCGGATTCCTCTCTCTTTATGTGCTCAATATCTTTGGGTGCAAAATCTGGAACAATATTTTTTGCCAGAACTATTGCAACTATTGACAATAGGACAAGACACCTCATGATACCTGCGATCTAGATTTTCTAATTAGTTTTTGGATAAAGAATAGTTTTCTTCGGAATTTATTTCTTCCATTATATATATATATATATATATATATATTGTTTCAATGAATTTCTGTAAATTTCATTCCATCCCTTATTTATTCTATATTACATTGACAATTAAGTATTTCCAGCACCAATTGTACAATATTGGGAAATCACCCTATGAATTACCACATAATATCAGTAGGAAAGTGAAATGAAAAAGGTGCAAACAAAGAAAGAAATCCAGTTGGCAATATCTACGGATGGCTGGCTCTTAGATGGTTGCAACAGAAACTGTAATGTTCAAATTTTTAGGTTGTTACTAGAATAAAAAATATTCCAAGAGTCACCTTAAGTCAGCATTATCAAGTAAGCCAATAATTGATCATCATATCATGTGATCTAATTGATACCACCAGGTTCAGTTAGGCTGGTTAGACTTTTGACGCATGTTTTCGTATCTACATTCTAACATAAAATCGTTTTCAGATGCAGCTGAGATTTTTCACAGGTAGTTTTTTTTAGCTTCATCACTTTTTACTACTATTGCTTAGGTTTCCTGAGCGATCATAATTGGATATCGTAGGGGTTTGGGTTGAAGTGGTGATTTTAGAAATACTCGGGAACTATTTTATGAATACTATTTATAGTTACAGCCTAATTTCGTTGTGAGGACAATTTTTTGAAATTTCAATTGATTTAATAGGAAACAGTGATGATTTACGTCGTACTTGAAACAGAAAAATATATTATTCTCTTCAAATTGTTTAGAAGTTTGATGTCTTCGACAGCCCTGTTTAGATCAGTGATGTTTCCCGCATAATATTTTGGAGATTATGCTGAATCCTGGTCAATAAGGTATACAATACCAGCTCAAAATATATTTTTTCAGCTACACTGATTTTGTAGAGTAATTGACGAATTAAATGACTGCTAATAATATATTCTAATAACTTCAACTATTTATTAGTTTAAAGCAAAGCTATAGCAGCTAAGTAAAGAAGTGAACCACCTACTAGAGATGAAGCGTCATTTGCTTTGCTAGAAGACAGGCCGGAAGAAGTTGCGCTCGAAGAAGCAGTCTTCGATTTAACATCGACGGTAACTGTAGTTTTGTAGGATTCGGAAGATTTTGCCGATGGTTTTGAAGTGGAAGAAGACTTGGAGACAGATGAGGTCTCGGACTTGGATAAACTGGAAGAATTTGCTTCCAGAGAAGACTCGTCAGCAGCAAAGACAAAAGCAGCAACGGCAGCAATTGACAAGAACGTATTTGCCCTCATAATAATTCAAATTAAACCCGACTTGGACAACTAACAAAGATCCACATGCGAACAGTAGGCAATTAGAGAAAGGGAAACTTCAATAAATTTATACTTGTGATTCTTGGGTTCAGTAATCAAAAAATTATTTCAGGAGAGTGGTGTTACATGTCGATACGTAGATACAACTTGAAATTCTAATTACACGAAATTTATTTCTGATCGAATTGAAATTTTATCAGAATTCGTTGAAATGTAAACCACCACGCCTGAATCATGTTAGGATTTTGAATTTATTTATATTTTCATTTGAAGAGAAGGAATTGAAAGTTGCATTTGAAAACTGAAGATTTCCGTTAAACCAAAAAGATCCTTCGAAAAGAACATTACCCCTGTCTAATATCAATAAGCCAAATTAAAACGAAAAACTTCTATGGAAGGCTATTGTGGCTCATTGATTATTTAGTTGATCGGTTAATAAGTTACTACGATTTTCAGTTGGGGTGCCTACGTGATGTGCACTTGACCATATTATTTGTCTATTTTGAGAATTTGCCGATGAATTTCGACATATAAGCCGCGCTACCAGATCTGAAATATCTATTGCAACGATTGACAATCCCAAGTTAGTGATTATATTCTATTCCTGGCTACATATTAAGAAATCATAAACGTTTTGTTAGCATTCTATAAAAATCCACTATATTGCAATTAAACCAATGCTAACGCAGCAATGTAGAACAAACCACCATAGGATAATACTGAAGCTCCAGATCCAGATGATGAAGATCCAGCAGCACTGGAAGAGTCCGAATCCATGGAACCCAATGAATCAGAAGATCCAGATTCAGAAGAGCCTGAGGAACCTGAGGAGCCGGAAGATCCCCCAGAGGAGCCAGATCCAGATCCAGATCCAGAAGATCCAGATGAGCCTGAAGAACCGCCAGAAGAACCACTAGATGAGTCAGAGGAGCCTCCTCCTGGACTAGAAGAGCCAGACTCAAGAGTTTCCAAAGTTGCACCACTAGCTTCTAGAGAGTCAGATTCAACAGCGGTCTCTGATGATCCACCTGCGGCAGCAGTTTCACTTTCCTCTGAAGCGTCGGTGTTATCAGCTGCTGCTTCTGTATTGCTTGCACTGGCGCCAGCACCAGCAGCATCACTTGCTCCAGCAGCACCAGCTAATGCAGACTTTGCTGTTTTGGCAGCACCTGCGCCGGCTTTGGTTGCAGCAGCTCCAACCGAAGCAGCATCAGCAAGTCCTGTTTCCATTGCCGAACCTGCACCAGAAGCAGCAGAAGCAGCACCAGCTAAGGCAGCTGCACCTGCGGATTCTGCATTATCAAGAGCAGCAGCGGCAATAGCAGGTACCAAAGTTAACAAAGCAGAGTATTTCATTATGTTTGACAAAGGATACTATTAGAGGACAAAGTTGTTTTCAAAATCGAATGAACAAGTTTTTCCTGGAAAAGGTATGATTCTACCTCGATAAAAAGTTGGTAGAGTTGGCATTTCAAGGTATATTTATATTCTTGACAAATTGCTATTTTCCCCTAAGACCATTGGTGTCGCAGCCAGTTTCTTCCGAGAGTCGTTCAATTGGAATCACAAAGAAGGTTATTCACGGTCAGTGGTTTTCAAAAAGAGGAAAACTACAAATAAACGTTGAGATATATGCACGTCTGAAACTCGTCCCTGAAATGCTTGGAGGCGCTACAGTATGACGTGAAATGTATTGTCATTTGTGCTATTGTCCACTGCATTTAGTCTTAGTAAAATCAGGGGAAGTAGGCTATGAATCTAATATCAAATCTGTTTGTGTACAGGAATCATATTGATTGCAGCAAATATATTGTATTATCCTCCATACAATGCTGCAACTGATTGTAATAGTGCGTCCGGTTTGAAAGTGACACTGGCGAAGTAGGCGTTTGTTGCTGCTTTTATTACCGCATTTGGAAAAGACACAAAAAAGTGAGGAACGAACGCCAACAAATTGCTACACCACCAACTCAGCCCCACGGATAATATTTTATGGGCAAGTTGGTGGTGTCAGAAAAATCATAAGCAACACCAGTAGCACAATTGCAACTAGAAATGAAGATGTGGTGGGGTGTAGATGGAGTGCACAGAAGAGTTTGAGTGACTTTTCTTTTAGCATTTGAAATGGTGTGTGCACGACCTGTCGCTGGCTAATTTCTAGAACCATCTCTTTCTAGAACCGTCTACATGGAAGGAAAAGCGACAACCATTTATATCAAGTGGAGTAAAATTGGAGCCGTTCACGGAATAGACTAATTATGGCAGATATATGAGCAGCAGATATAAACATCCAAGGTCATTTGACGACGCTGATGACGAAATATTAGATGCAGGAGGCAAGAAGATTAAGCTCGACAGTCTTTTCCAAGACTTGACCCTCGATCAGGATCAGGGTGCAAAGGAGAGCAAAGGAGGCAAGGGGGATGGGGGCACCAAAGATTATATTATCAATCCCAATGTAAAGACGTATGGTGTGTACAAGAAGGGATCGACGAGAAACACGCCAGCTCCAGTGATACCGACGTATATTTCTGAACGTATCATTGATCACTTCACCACCATCATCGAGTCGGGACTCGCTATGATCCCATGGTATGACTATCGTTTCGTGATTGTATATAGGTATCAAAAGTGGGTGGTGCGGATGTTTGACCGGTTTGTCAAAAAGTACAATATCCGCAACCATACCAACATTAGGCCCTTTCGCACCTATGATAAGGTGTTTGAATTGGTGCGCAACCATACTTTGAGTTTTCATGATTTGTTCACCATAGAAATGGGGGAAAATAAGCTCGAAGTTGCGCAGTTGCAGCGGAAGATGGATGCTCGCCAGGAAAGCCACAGTTCTCGAGTGGAGCAACTCGAGCAGGATGCATACCAGGACATTGGCTACAATTACTGGGATCGAGTGAAGTTTGATCCCGATCTAGACATGCTCGACCCTGGCGCCGGCACTGGTGAAACCAGTGGAGTTTATAGAGTCGGTAGTGGTGGCGATGGTGATGGTGACGGCGATGGTGATGGTGACGGTGATGGGGATGTTTCCATGGACTGCGACGGCCCCGAAGGCATACCGCCTCAGGAATCCACCTACGGCACCTACTATAGCGGTTATGTATAGAGCATAGTGATAAACTGTGGATAATGCAGGCATTTTTTGCGAGTGCGATAACGGACTTTGATCGCAACTCACTTCCGAACACCAACGATAGACCATGTCGATATTGATGTTACCTCGTGAGGTGATAGTGCAGATCTTCCGGTACCTATCACCCGAGGAGACCCAGCTGGTGATAGAGGCGGTGGGGTCCAAGCCCCAGTTGCGGCCATTGACGGAGCTCCTCTACCAGCGATTGTTCAATGGCAAGCTCATGATTGTCAACAAGGAACCCAACCAGCAGTTTGACCACGATTACCAGCTCACCATCGAGTCGTTCCACCAGGCCTTTGTACGAGAAAACTACGAGAGTCGGCTTTTTCGTGCCATCCGTCCCAACTACGTGGAGTTCAAGTTCACCCGTCAGATGTGCGACTATGCCGATTTTATCAGCGACTTGTACCGCCTCAATGGTATGCTCGAAGGCCGTGAGGACGTGCCCTCGGCCTATCTCGCCCACAACATCCTCCAGGTCAATGTGTATGTAGACGCCAATTTGCTCATGCTCGAGAACCCCACCTCTGTCACCACCATCATCCTAAAGATCTTGATTGCTTTGAGCCACCCCCGCTTGGCCACAAAAGTGCGCCAGCTCACCTTCAAGTCCTCCGACATCGGCACCCTTTACGTGGCCCAGTGGTCGCAGCTATTGTCCAAATTCACTCAGGTGGAGTTCCTTGATCTCCTGAACAATCTTCTCCGTAGCAACCATGACTCCTGCATCGATGTGTGGGGTCAACCCCGCCGGTTCCCCCCACATTTGAAGACACTCGTCATGAACGGCAACATGTTGACGTATTTGTCGCGCAACTTTGTCGCCAACCTCCCGTGCTCGCTCGAGGTGCTCTCGCTCGACTACAACACCATCGACACCATCGAGTCGTGCTCGCTCGGACGCCACTTGCCCCGCCTCCGCAAAATGTCGCTCAACCACAATCGCTTGTGCTTTATCGACGCTGCCCTCTTTGTCGACAGCACCAGACTTGTGTTCGAGGCTAGGTCGTGCAACCTCTCCGAGGACAACATCCACGACCTCCGCGTCGTGGCCAAACGCAATCACATCGATATGGTCATATAGCGCGGGCGAGGGGCAATGTCTTGTTTTAGGTGCAAATTGCGAAGATCTTGTGACTGAAAATGCGAGACACCGGCACACATTTGCTCCGCTGTCAAATGTCGTGACATAGCTGTCACCTTGACATTGTTATTGCTGGCAACTTTGAAATATATATAGTGGGAAATTGTCGTATAGGTTGACAATTGTCGTATCGGTTGATAATTGTCGTACAGATTGGCAATTGTCGTATAATTAACGGATTATAGTCGTATTTACTCCAGTTTTGTCATAGAGTTGGCTTTTACCATACAACAGCAGTATTGCCATCCACCACTGGTAATCGTCGCCACATACATCGTTTCTCTTGTTAGCGTGCCTGTTTTGCCATGAACCACCTTGTATAGTGCTATGCTCGGAATCAATCGTATCCTTCTATCCCGAATAGCCCCAGGGTCTCGTTTGTGGACATCCACGGTGCTGACTCGGCTCACGAGAAATTTGGCCCTCAAGGCCACCAGCTGCAGAGGCGGGGTGTCTCCACGGTTATTGCCGTTCAGAGGTGTGCGGATCCCCGTGCGTTTCAAGTCTCAGTCTCCTCCAGAGAAGGGCTCCGGTCCCACCACAGATCCAGCCAAAGACAACGTTACCAAGTCCAAGTCGGTGCGCAAGGATATAGCCAGGTTGCTAGCACTAGCAAAACCTGAGTACAAACTTCTTCTTCTTGCCATTGTGTGCTTGTTCACCACTTCGGGTGTGACCATGTCGTTGCCGTTGTTCATTGGGCGGATCCTCGACACCACCAAAGATCAACATGATACCCAGGGACTCCTCGACTCCTTGACTGCCAGCGACAACTTGATATTCGGCCTTGCACCCTATCAGTTCTATTCAGCGTTGGCGGTTTTGTTCTGTGTGGGGGCCCTGGCCAATTTTGGCCGCTTGTACACCTTGCGCTGTGTGGGGGAAAGGCTTGTTGCAAGGTTGAGGTCAAGGTTGTTCTCCAAGATATTGGCCCAAGACTCGTACTTTTTCGATGTCGGGCCTACAAAGACGGGGATGAAGACTGGGGACTTGATCTCGAGAATCTCCAGTGATACTCAGATCATATCCCGAAGTTTGAGTATGAACATCAGTGATGGTATGCGAGCAGTGATTAGCGGTGCCGTCGGCATCTCAATGATGTGTTTTGTATCGTGGAAATTGACTCTCTGTATGAGCCTCATGTTTCCTCCCTTGATAGTCATGGCTTGGTTCTATGGACGAAAGGTGAAAACACTCTCGAAGTTGATTCAAGAAAATATGGGTGGCATGACAAAGGTTACCGAAGAGAAATTGAACGGAGTAAAGACCATACAAGCTTTTTCCCAGCAAAAGTTGATGGTTCACAGCTACAATAAAGAAATAAAAAACATCTATAGCAGTTCGATGCGGGAGGGCAAGTTGGCAGGTATTTTCTATTCGTGCAACGGTCTTATTGGTAATGTCACGGTTATTGGACTATTGGTGATTGGGACTAGATTGATCGCCAGCGGTGAAATGACCATTGGTGATTTATCAAGCTTTATGATGTATGCCGTGTACACGGGGACGTCTGTTTTTGGATTGGGTAGCTTCTACACTGAGCTTATGAAGGGAATTGGCGCCGCTGAACGTGTATTCGAGTTGGTGGAGTATAAACCCAAGATTCCCATATCCATTGGCCGTAAGGTTGAAAAATTGCATGGTGATATCCAATTTTCAGGTATCAAATTTAATTACCCTTCTCGTCCCGATACAACAATTTTCAGAAATTTTGATTTGAAAATTAAGCAAGGAGAAAATGTGTGTATTGTTGGTCCTTCTGGAAGTGGAAAGTCAACAATCAGCCAGTTGCTATTGAGATTTTACAATCCCGATGCAGGGACGATCACCATCGACAACGAGCGCATTCTGGAGTTGAACTTGAACCACTATCGGTCCCAGTTAGGGTATGTGCTGCAAGAGCCATTGTTATTTGGAGGAACCATCAAGGAAAATGTATTGTTTGGCAAGGATGATGCCAGCCAGGAACAAATTTCTAGGGCATTGACATTGAGTAACTGCCAGTCGTTTATCAACCAGCTTCCCAACGGCATACAAACTGTGGTGGGATCTTCCAACTCTACTCAACTCAGTGGTGGTCAGAAGCAAAGGGTGTCATTAGCAAGAACATTGATCCGAGAACCAAATATCCTTATTTTGGACGAGGCTACATCAGCGTTGGATTCCATCAGTGAGGAGATTGTTATGAAAAATTTGCTTGAATTGAATCGGCAACAAGGGGTAACGTTGATTTCCATCGCTCACCGGTTATCTACAATCAAGAACAGCGATCGTGTGATTGTTTTGAACCAAGACGGCACCATTGTCGAAGATGGAAAGTTTGACCAATTGTTTAGTGACCCCAACAGCGAATTCAACAAATTGTTGAAGAGTAACAGCCTTGAATGAGCCTGAAGAGATTATCTGTACATAGAAACCATGAAGGGGGTGCAATTGGTACTTATAGATCACCAGCATCTGCTGGTGTCAATACAAGACAAACATTAGCTATATGTGCATGGATGGTTGTGCCCCGATGGGGTGATTCCGTGTTGTAATTGTGTGTACAAGATAGGTGTGAAACACTTACGTGTGCAAAATATCACATGCATCCGTCTAATATGGGTATGTCCACGTGATACCCCATCAAAAGATAGGGACCAGATGCACGGCAAAGTTTGTTGAGCCAGAGGTTGCATAGGAAGTAATGTTGTAGGCGACGGCGTTAAATAAACATCGGAGACTCTACTGTCGGCCCTCCTTGCCGAGGATGATGCCTCTGGCGACGGATAGCGGAACCGTTGGCCGGGTTCGGAGTTAGGGCATAGCGAAATAATATTTTGCAATCATTTACATTATCGTCGGGACCGTCCCTCTTTGTTGTACAATGGATGGCCCATTTGATTCGGAGAATGAGGAATGTGGTGGCAAAGCGTTCCTGGATATTGTGGTGGGATTGTGCAGGGCGATGTAACCAGAACCGGGGAATTGCCTTCAAAGAAAGGAAGTATCAGCCTCCTGCACGCCTGCGCGGGTTGCTTTGTGGGCTGCAACTATCAATAGTGATGCGACAGGGCTGCGGTAATGATGTGAAGTGCTTTACGAAAGACTAGAACCGCTCTGGTAGGCCTTCGTACTCTTTCTTCTTCGAGCTCTTCGTCCCCTGTCTAATAAGCGGGGGGCGGATTGTCCGGACTCCGGACTCTGGTACTGTTGTTAATATTTTTTGGCTACCGCTACCAGTGCATAAAAAATATAGATGCATTGATAATATTGATTGTTCCGGTTTAGTCACATGGCCATTAAATCCGCAAAATAACGACATTGATGGAACCCATCCTCGTTGTTATCTCCATATGTGAGACGGGGGCTCTTCCATTGATACCCTAAACAGTTTTTCTAGCGATCTTCCATTGATCTGAGTTTATCAAACTATCCCAAATTGCAATCTGTTGATCTTCGCGGCAATTGGACCCTTTTCGAGCTCATCAAGAACGCAACCATCGATTTCCCAGCGCTGACCTTGACGCCACCGCAGTGTCTTGGCTATGTCGATCTACAAAAAGGTCACTCTGGCCATCTTGCCACCACTTCAAGGGTCGCTATCTTTTCTTGGGTCGGCGCCCGCCAGTGACGACGAGGACAATGACGACCACGACCATCATGATGACCAGGGGCAAAGGAGCGCCAATAGCCACCTCAGCCACAAGGGCAGCCGCGGGCGCATGCGGGACCATGGCAACACCAGCAACGGCAGTGAAGATAGCGACGACGATGATGAAGACACCGCCAAGCCTCTTGGCGAAGCCAACGCAGCCAACTTTTTTGTCAATCTCTACAACAACACGTCAATCTCGTGTGGTTTGGGGTCATTAGCGGCACTTGGTCGCGTCAATTTGGATGAAATCGTGCGCCGCACCCAGATCCGTAAGGAGAAGCGGGTACCAGCAGGTGAATTTGAGGGGTTGCTGGTTTATGGCAGTAAGGGCGAGGGAGAGGCAGGAGACGAAAATGTTGTCGAAAATGATGATGATACTGACAACGAAAATGGCGATGGTGAGAACGAAGAAGATGGTGAAGATGGTGAAGAAATCGTAAAGGAGAATGCGAACAACGATGAGGTGGTCACCGCAGAAACGGTGTCTGGAAATGCGGCTGAGGCTCCGACACGCCCTGGCACCTTGACTTCAAAGACCCCGACATCTACAACCTTGGCCTCAGCTACATCGACTTTGACTACATCCACTTCTATCACTACCACAACCTCCACCACAGAGTCGGCGACATTGTTGCCATCTCTTGCTCCAGGTGATGTCCAAGACTCCGACTACGATGACATGGTCACTATCATCTCCGCAGCCAATACCAACTTCCCGAAGTCGACAAACGAAACCTCCACTGCTATCAACAACGATTCTGTCGCCGGCAAAAATGAAACCACTAGTGAAGCCGGCGGTGTTCACCACTCCCAGCCGCCTCGTCTTCTAACACCATGGCAGAAATCAGTGGTTGCCAATCTCGATCCTCATATCATTAAGGAAGGGGTGTTGGTACGGCTTAAGGACGGCGAGGTTGCTGGCGAGGGACATCCGGACCAGAAGCGGCGATTACGACTTCGCATTGCCGATAAGCTTCTGCGAGTATTCTCAGTCAGCCCGGGTGACCATTTCTATGGTAATTACTTGTCGTGGCTTGTGAAAGACGTGGTCCTCCAGGGTCACATGTACGTAACTAGGGAGGCGTTGCTTTTCTTTGCGTTTCTACCAAAACGGTACTCGAGAACCCTGGGATCCGACCCCGTGGCCCAAGATGACTCGGCAGAAATTGTCCAGAAAGGGTCTTTGGGGATGAAAACGGCCCGTTATGGCCAATCAGTGTTCTCCACCATGCTAACCCACCGATATTGGGCGGTATTGAGGTCCGAAACCTTGTCGATATACTCATCAGCGACAGACCTCTACTTTCCTGTTCTTGTGGTTGATCTTAAATCGTGCGTGCGGGCAGAAGTAGTGACAAAGTCAGATCGGGATGTTGGATCAGGAGCAGTATCACCAGCAGCTGCAAGGGATATGCGGTCAGGTACTTCAACTCCCCAAGGTCATGAAGGATCTTTTAGCGATGCAGAAGCTGAATTACAGCTGGTGTTGACTCAAGAAGCTTGGGCAGCTACTGAGGACAACTTGGATACTTCAGGATCAGGTGGGTCGTTCCGTTTAGTTACCGATAAGAAAACCTACAGGTTCTATTGCGACAGTTTGTTCTCAACCCGCCAGTGGTGCAGCAATTTGACCAAGCTTATCTTTCAGCTCCACAACTCCAACGGCAATAATGAAGTTTTAATCAAGATACCTGTGGCTTCTATCTGCGACTATGCACGCAATAGGTTGTTTGATGAGGCTGAAGGTGACGATGACGCTGACGATACTCCTGTGAGTTTCACCATTAAATATTACGGTGGTGAGACCCATGCTAGGAGCAAGAAGAAACCAAAAACCGGACCGGAACCAATTCACGAGCTCTACTTGCTTTTTCCCAAGAATGGTACCGATTTTTTTGCAACATTTGAAAAGATTATGGCAGACAGACAGAATGTGGAAGGGCAACGCGATGGAGACTCTTCCCTTGCCCGGTTTTTCAGAGACAGGTCTCGTTCTGGACCAGCATCGTTCTCTACTTTAACTCCCTCTTCCAACACCATCGTCAAAAAGGTATTGGACTCCAACAATATCGAGTCTGAATGGTTGACCCCTGAAGATGACGATTCCAGAATCAAGAAAATTACCCGAAACTTGACCAACCCAACACGCATGTTTGCCAAGCGTCCTGCCGAGAGCCAAAGTATTGATTCCATTACTTCTGAGTTCTCCTTAAGGACAGGAGACAGTTGTGATGCATTCCCTGGACAATACCTTTCGTTACCGAAATCGCTCTCGTCAGTGGGTTTGCGTAGTTTGCAGATGTCCTTTGAAACCTCTCGCAAGGGTTTTGCTGAAGCTGAGTCTCGGTATGCCGATTCCACCCTGGGTAGCCCTGCACCAGGCCAATTGATTGCTTCAGAGTCCGAACTCCCATTACCCATCAACTTGTCGGATCCAGAGCCCAAGCAAGATACGAAAGTCAAATCATCAATTGCAAAAAGTATACGTGCATTCTCAACCGTATCCAATAGATGGTCTGCGACTCCTGCTCACTACGAGCAGATACCAGGTAAGGAACTGTTCTACGTGGCCAATGCCGATGTCCGAAATACTGACCAGCGTCATTTCCGTCATCATTTTTCTTTGAGTCACGATAAGAAATTGATTGCTTCGTACTATGCCCATTTGCAACGGTCGTTGCCAGTGTATGGTAAGATTTATGTGGGTGAGTCTGAAATGTGCTTCCGCAGCTTACTTCCAGGTGTATACACCAAGATGATTGTCCCCATGTCTGACATTGAAGGATGCCATAAGGAAAAGAATTTTAAAGTACCATACTCAGGAATGGTTGTCATTCTTCGAGGGCTCAAGGAGTTAGTGGTAGAGTTCAGCTCTGCCAAGTCCCGTGATGATTGCATTGACATCATCTTGCTCCAGCTAGAGAAATTGCACCGTAATGAATCTTTCCGACCCAAACCCATTGATTGGGGGTCCAATTATGCACTTGAAGTGGCAAAGACGAGGATGGAATATACGGACTCAGAAAGAAAGGATCTCGAATCCTATGATGATTCACATGAACTTGCGGCAGCTCATCACCGCGTTGAGTTAGCCAGAATAAAGATGTTTGAAGACCGATTAACGGCAGCCCTGGGTCTTGAGATTCCCATCATCTTGGAGGATTCGCCCTTTTTCAAAACTGAGATGAAACCCTCTACTTCTTATAATATCACTTTGTTGACCATTGGCTCCCGAGGCGATGTTCAGCCCTACATTGCTCTCGGCAAAGGTCTTGTTGTTGAGGGGCATAATGTGACAATTGCCACCCATTTAGAGTTCAAAAACTGGATTGAAGGCCATGGTTTACACTTTCGTGAAGTTGCAGGTAATCCTGCTGAGCTCATGTCTTTGATGGTTGAACATGGTGCCATGTCAGTGTCGTTCTTAAAGGAAGCTCTGTCCAGATTCCGAGGGTGGATCTCTGAGTTGTTAACTTCGAGTTGGAAGGCATGCCAGGGTAGTGATATTCTCATTGAAAGTCCTTCAGCCATGGGTGGGGTCCACATTGCAGAAGCACTTGGTATTCCATATTTGCGGGCCTTTACTATGCCCTGGACACGAACGAGAGCGTACCCCCATGCATTTATTGTTCCTGACCAAAAGAAAAGCAATTCATACAATTACTTGACTCATGTTATGTTTGAAACTGTATTTTGGAAAGGTATTTCGTCTCAGGTGAACAAATGGAGGGTCACCGATCTCGACTTGCCCAAAACCAACCTTTATCGATTACAGCAGACAAGGATCCCTTTCTTGTATAATGTATCCCCTAGTGTTCTCCCACCAGCAGTGGATTTTCCTGACTGGGTCAAGGTTACAGGATATTGGTTCTTGGATGAGGGATCAGGAAATGGATACAATCCTCCCGACGAATTGCTACAATTCATGGACCAAGCAATGGTAGATGAAAAGAAATTGGTTTATATTGGATTTGGTTCTATTGTGGTCAAGGATGCCAAGTCATTGACCCAAGCAGTTATTAAAGCAGTGTTGGATGCCGACGTTCGGTGTATTTTGAACAAAGGATGGTCAGACCGTCTAACGAAGAAAAGCGGTGAACCTGAGATTGAACTACCACCAGATATTTACAACTCGGGTGCTATTCCTCATGATTGGCTTTTCCCTAAAATTGATGCCGCTGTACACCACGGAGGGTCGGGAACTACAGGTGCTACTTTGCGAGCAGGATGCCCCACCATTATCAAGCCGTTCTTTGGTGACCAATTCTTCTACTCCACTAGAGTTGAAGAGTTGGGGGTGGGAATTGGATTAAAGAAGTTAACTGCCAAGTCTCTCAGCAAGGCATTAACGACAGTTACAACCGATTTAAAGATAATTGAAAAAGCCAAGAAGATGGGCGAGCTGATTCACCGTGAACATGGAGTGTTGTCAGCGATCGAGGCCATTTACTCGGAGTTGGAGTATGCTAGAAACTTGATTTTGCTAAAGAATGTTCACAATGAGAACTACAAGCGTCACCATCCAGACTTTAGACAGGTATCTTCGGGTATCCAAAGTCCCATGGTTGAAACTTCGGAGGAAGAGTCTGAGTCTGATACCGATGAATCAGACGAAGATTCGGGCCAGGAAACGGCTTGATGAGGTTTATGTTGTACTACTAATTATTGTTATGTGTATGTATAACTTGTATGATTTAATGAATTTTGGAATGTGAGACTGGCGTTAGCCATATACTGTATTCAATTTATTTGAAATTTGATCACTGAAGCGGCTAATCTTGTGCTGGATTTTTCATTTTTAGTTTCGTTCTATATTAGCTCCTTATCCAGTTTCGGCTTGTTTCTTCTCTTGAGTACCTGCTTGAGCATTGGATTCATGAGTCTTCAAATTGTGAGTCTTCAATAATTTACCATAGCTAAACGATGAATGTATCTACTGTTCTTGAAGTAATCTTTTTGACAGGAAAATTGTCAATTTCCTATTTTACCTACCACAACCAGATGTATCGCTTAGAAGATGAACCTAGAACAATACTCCCAATTAAGCCGTTCCCTGACATTTATCCCTGGTGTATTACTCTCCGAACACTTTGATAACATACTTTAATATTCCAATTTCTTCATAAAATCTTGCTTAAAATTCACTCTTCCCCATGAATAGACATCACCAGTAGTAATTTGAATGGGGTTCATATATCTCAAATTACTGCAAAATGTCTTGGTCGCATCGAGGTCGTCATGCATAAAAAATATAACTGCCGCGGTCACGTGAAAATGTGTAATTGTCCCTTTCCGGTTGAAGAATGAATCATCCCAGGGCAGAGGTTTGTATACCCCATAGTGGTTTGTGACTGTTAGCGACGTCTGGAGACAATCAGAACCCGAGCCCTCTTGTATTTGTCTATTTTATCCCTAATTCTTGTCGCGAATTCAAGAAAACTGTCACTGTGAATTTATCATTCTGTTCAAATTAGTGAACATCCACAGTTTTTACTAATTCCCAATAAACCGTGGAGCAATTATCCTGGTTCGGTCCACATATCATCCGAACCGACAAAGCCCGTTTCCGTTTGTGTTTTCGACAGCTCCATCTTCACAAATACGAGTCATAATAACTTGAACAAGCACTTTCGTATCTCATCGAGCATCATCGAATCCATCTGATCAACATTCAGCCATGACAAACACCTCCCCACGGTACAAAGACATCACCGAAGAGCAACGACAGTCTAACTCGTACGCCCGGTTGGTTCCAGGACAAACCATTGTCGAAATCCCAGAATACAGACTTGAGTGTGGAGAGACTCTTCGCCGTTTCCCCGTGGCTTACAAGACTTGGGGACGGTTGAACAAGGACGGCGACAACGTGCTTTTGATCTGCCATGCGTTAACGGGATCTTCAGACGTGCAGGACTGGTGGGGTCCGCTTTTGGGATCAGGTAAGACTTTTGATCCTTCCCGTTTCTTTATCATTTGCATCAACTTTTTGGGATCTCCCTACGGATCATGTTCGCCCGTATCCATTGACAGCACCACAGGTAAGCCATACGGACCTTCTTTTCCCTTGGTGACAGTCAAAGATGACATTGGTATCCAAAGGCTCATTCTCGACTCGTTGAATGTGAAACTGGTTGCCTGTGTCATTGGGGGGTCTATGGGAGGCATGCTTGCTCTTGAGTACCTGGCTACGTACAATGACAGCAACTACGTGCGTACGGTAATCGCCTTGGCTACTTCAGCTCGGGCATCTGCATGGTGCATTTCTTGGAACGAGGCCCAGAGGCAGAGTATCTTCAGCGACCCCTACTACGATGACGGGTACTATTACGCCAATGGAGTGGGTGTTAAACCTGATTCGGGATTGAGTGCGGCTAGAATGTCTGCCTTGCTCACTTACCGGTCGAGAAACTCGTTTGAAACCAGATTTGGCCGTAAGCTTGGTACCAATAACCAGCGCAATTCCATTAAATTAACAGAAGAAGCCAAAAGAGAAGAAGAGGTGAAACAAGGCATTCGGTATCCTAAAAATAAGGATGA
Organism: Scheffersomyces stambukii; assembly: GCA_002245345.1. NCBI lineage: Eukaryota > Fungi > Ascomycota > Pichiomycetes > Serinales > Debaryomycetaceae > Scheffersomyces > Scheffersomyces stambukii. The sequence goes on from NBZC01000017.1 coordinate 123,605, forward strand.
AGAGAACTGGTTGTTACATAACGAGGGCTCGAGGTCTTCATTGAATATAAATGGAACCTTCAATGACAATATCAATCATGCCAAGAAACCCCCAACTTACTTCACTGCCCAATCGTACTTGAGATACCAGGGAAACAAATTTGTAAATAGATTCGACGCCAACTGTTATATTTCCATCACCAGAAAGTTGGATACCCATGATATAACCAGAGGAAGACTTGCTCTACTGGACAAGCAACTTGAAGTAGACCCATTACCTGATTACCTCAAAACTTTGAAGAAGCCTCATTTGGTCATTGGAATCAAAAGTGATGGGCTTTTTACATTTGGTGAGCAGGTATTGTTGGGAGAGAACATTCCTGATTCGGTGTTGAAGAAGTTGGATTCTCCAGAAGGACATGACGCTTTCTTGTTGGAGTTTGAGTTGATCAACGGCTATTGTTTGCGTTTCTTGCAGCTGAGATTGCCCGAGTATTACGATGTAAATTCTGGAAAAGTGGAATTGTTTGACAACTGGGCTGACTATGTCAATGATGTTGATAATGGGGGAAATTCTGTGTTTGGTGAGGCTGAGAAGAACATTACCGATTGGTAGAACGGAACATTTGACCATTGTCGTTCGTATATTTGTTACGTACTTGCATGCATATACAGTTATACCAAGGAATATAGCGTTATCACTATAATGGTAGCGATGAAGTAGAAGATTCCTGCGAAAGTGAAGTAAGAAACCAGAGTGGTACAACCGTGAAACTACCTTTTAACTGCTGGAACTTACTACCAAACTAGAGCGCTATCGTAAATCAAAAATACTGTTATGTTTCATTGATATCTTGCCTTGCTTGAGAGCTAATATGAATCAACAAAATTCGTCTTGCTTGTCTTGCTTGACTATTTCATTTTCTCGTCTTTTAAAGGCATTTTTCCTGACTTCTAGAGAACCTGATGGACAAAGTGTACTACTATCAGCTTGGTGAGATGTTGACTCTCAAAAACCACATAACTACATTATCCAATCTTAGCATTCCAGTAGGTTTTAACTTGTCTTTCTTGCTCAACAATTTTTGCAATCTTCTGAGCAGCTTTTATGCGAATTTCGCAGCAAATTCTTCAAATCAAAACAAAATTATGTTCGAACACTACAACAAACAATCTGAACTCCTTTTAATATTAGCAGGCTTTATTGAATACGACTTCAAGTGTAAAAAACAGTTGGTATAAACATGATATATACTCCATCTATATAAAGATGCAATAAACAAAAATAACAGGAATTGGGTACTCTGGCCGAGTTGGTCTAAGGCGCCAGGGTAAGGTCCTGGTCTCTTCGGAGGCGCGAGTTCGAATCTCGCGGGTATCATTATATCCACACCAGCAATTCCTCTTTCATATTTTTTTGCATTTCTTGCAACCACCAGTTTCCATGAACCACCAAGCAAACCCAAAGGGCGATACGACGATCAGAAACCACTACAATGCAATCCATGCAACGGCAGAATTGCATCTAGAACATTGATGACAAAGGATTCGATAATTACATAATAACACAACACTTACTACCAGAGCTATGCTTAGAGTGATCATTGATGGACTGTTTCAAGCGGGCATTGACAACCCCATCGGTTGCCAGGCCATCTTCGCCAGTGCCAGGGTCTCCGGGAGGCTGGATATCCCCATTTCCAGATGCTAGAAGGTTATGGCTGCTGCCACTGGTCAATCTGGCCCCGGAGTCCTTAGACTGACTTGTCTGCTGCTTTTGCAACTCCTTCTGCTGTTTCTTCTCGGCGCTGATGGCAGCCTCCCTGCGCATGATCTGGCGGACAACATCGACAAATGCCTCGTCAACGTTTGTTTTATACATGGCCGAGGTCTCGTAGAAGGGCACCAACCCCCAGTCCTGACTTACCTTGACTCCGTCTTCGATGGAAAGTACCCGGTCATCCTCCAAGTCACACTTGTTGCCTACTAACACCATGGGAACGTTATCGCTGTCTTTGATGCGCAACACTTGCTCGCGGAGAGCAAGCAATTCCTTCAACGAGTTCTCGTCGGTGACGGAATACACCAACAAGAACCCCTTTCCACTTTTGATATACAACTCGCGCATGGCGGTGAATTGGGCCACTCCGGCCGTGTCCAAGATCTCCAAATCACAGGCCCGCCCGTCAATTTCAATTTGTTTACGGTACGAATCCTCAATGGTGGGGTCGTAGCTTTCCACGTACACCCCTTGGACAAATTGCACCGTGATAGAGGACTTACCCACACCACCGGCTCCTAATACCACCACTTTATAATCTACTCGAGGTTAGTATCCAACAATGGCATGTATGACCAACCATGGCGCTCGCGGGTCGCACGACACCAAACAGCCCACAACACGTACCTCTCATTGATAACTATGGAATCTGTAAGGGTGGGACCAACGAAGGGGAAAAGTCGCGAGGGACAGGGTTCGCTTTGGTCTAGGTTGGTGACTGGAACCGACACTGTACAGATGGTGATGATATTGGTTCCTCGCAAAAGGGCGTCTCAAGCTGGAAAAATCTGACAAAACCAGAAAAATAACAATACCAATGTTTTTTTATGGTTTTTGCCTGTGGATGATGGATCGAGTATGTTGGCTTTTGTGTCGGTTTTGCTGTAAGTCAGTAACGATCTCCAATTCTATTGCGGTAGGAAGGGTTTAGTCCCAAGGGCAATAATGGCCAGCGATAATAGCAGACTACCCGTCGGAACCTGCTAATGGACACCCAAGCCAATTGTTGTGTCTGTGTTTGACGACGGACACCCACAGGTTGTAACCGGCGTTGCTGGCGCGCCAAAACGAGACCAATTTACAATGATAATTCCGCCATTCTTCTCAATCGAGACGTGGGAAAACAATTCTCGTCTAAAATTCCGAAAACGAGCAAAGCACCGTCACCACGCACTCACCGCAGTATCGCCGTCGGAGGCGGGAATTTACTGCTGTCCAATGCCCCAGGAGGGTTGGGGCAGTCATGGGCAACTGGGGGTAGTCGGGAAGATGACGGCTGCAATCGTTTGTGCTTCAACGGCAGACGATTGTGTCGGATAATGTTGACGGCAGCAGACAATTGCGTTAATTACTTACATGACTTACAGTTGCACCCACAACCACGAGCTACTTGTACATGCGTTGCCGGGCGCGGGGTGGTGCAGGCGGGCAATCCACACCTAGGAACATTTTCATTACGGTTATTTAGCCACAACAGGTGGTGGTTACTGCAAAAGTAGACATATATTGCAGACAAACAGTCATATGAGAAACAGCCAGACATCAAAGACAAACACTCCGACGTTTTTTGTCCTGTTCAACCAGGGCCATCGCCTCAGTTGTCTTCCAAGGGTAAAATATTGGGCACGGGGCCAGCGGGTGTGATACCGTAGGGGTTGATAGCCACATGCGACTTGGTGTAGTGATACTTGATGTGGTCAAAGTTAGTTGTCTCCTGGAACCCCGGAATCTTCCAGTACAACAACCGCACCCAGTTGTGAATGTGGGGGTAGTCGTGTCTGATGGTACCAATGTTGCACTTGAAATGCTGCACGTAAACCGGGTCAAACCGGATTATGGTAGTGAACAACCGGATGTCGGCCTCCGTCAATTGGTTGCCCAATAAGAACTGTTGCTTTTTGGCGTGGTTACTCTTGAGCAACGCCTCCACCTTGTCCAAGTGGGAAAACACATTCACCACTTCCTTGTCGTACACCTCCTGTTTGCTGGAGAATCCGGTCTTGTAGACCCCATTGTTGATATTGTCGTACACCCACGAGTTCAATTCGTCAATGTCGGCCTGCAATTCCGGAGGATAAATGTCAACCTCGGCGTACTCCTTGGTCACGAGACCGTTGAATTCAGTGTTCAACATGCGGATGATTTCCGATGACTCGTTGTTGACAATGGTCTCCTCTTTCTTGTCCCACAATACCGGCACGGTGAACCGTCCTTCGTAGTCGGGCTTGGCCTTGTAGTACAATTGCCGGAGCCGGTCTAAACCGTAAATATGGTCGGGGGTGCCCAAGCCTACATCGTCCTTGCTTTTCCGCGAGTTCAATTCCTCCTGTGTGGGGAATCTCCACCCCCGGTTGTCCATGTGCCAGTGGACAATGGACACCCCGATAATGGAGATGAGGCCCTTGAGCTCCCTCGTGATCAAGGTCCGATGTGCCCATGGGCAAGCCAACGACACGTACAAATGGTAGCGGCCAGCCTCCGGGGGGAACCGGGCTCCAGGCTTGCTGCTAATAAACTCTCTAAACGAAGAGGGCTTTCTTTTGAATGCCCCGTCCTTGTCGTCGGCAAACTTCAAGATTTCAAGCTTTTGCTTGTCCTAAGTCCCGTTAGTGGGGAACATGGCAATTGGGGGATAAAAATGTCATACCTCAACCATTGTTGAAAAAGTGTCTGCAGTAAAGTCAGTTGACAGCCAAGGTAAGAAAATTGGCAATTAGCGACTATAAATAGGTCAATTGCCAGTTTGGCTTGCAAAAACCAAAAGAGGATGACAATCGTACCAGGGCCCCACCACTTATCCCTTAAACTTGCTGGTCACGTGAAAACAGCTATGAGGACATGATATATGCAGTATTGTCTTATTAGTAATTTGTTAATAACGGCGGTGGGTGTTGGTATGTGGGCTCCCGCCAAATGTAATGCTTACTAAAAGATTAGCGGGCTTGGGACCTTGGGGCTTGGGACCTTGGGGCTCGCTGGGCTTTGTCAGACATCGTCCCCACCGGAAACCTTTGTCCGTTCCTGACCTTTTTATTGTCGTGTCGGTGACGTGTCGGATGGACAAAAATCGGGGCTCTAAAAATTTGACATTTTCAGACAATTTTTTTGGTAAACCTCACTGGAAGCGGCTTCACTTTGTTTACTTTAGCCAAGCACGGTCTGCAGATTGCAAAATTGTCCATTTGCAGCCATTGCGCTTTCCACCGACACCGACACATTTTGTCACGACTGGTGGCAATCGAGAGACCTCTATTTGTTTGGACTGCCATAGGGCTACATTACTAATCACGGTTGCTTCCCCGTGCCATGCCTGACGAGAAAACACCAAACAGTAAAATAGACACTTTGTTGGCGGAGTCCGACAAGGGGTCGCACGGACAGACAAAAATTGTGTCTGAGGCGGAGAAGCGGGAGCCGGACTCCGTCACTGAGCTGGTGACGGACCCGGAGATCCTCGCATCTTCCAAACCATCTGGGACCCCGGCCGGAACCGTGGTCGACGCCGCGCCTGCATCCGCACCCCCTGCCACCGCCTCGCCTCACGCGGGCATGGATGCCATCACCGCCGCCGCCGCCGCCATCCATGCCTCGCAACAGTCGCGGGGGGGCCTGGGGTCGGCGTTGCCCTCGGAACTGGCGCCCCATCCGACTGCCGCCGCCCCGGACGGCAAATCCGACTTCAACCCCTACGTCACCTTCCACAGAGACCCCAACGTGGCGCAACCACCGCCGGCTTCCTCCTCCTCCTCCTTCCCCCACTTCAAGTTTGTCAATGCTGACGAGAATAATTTTTTCTTCAAGTCCGCGGGCCGACCCCAGACCGGCAGCGGGCCGACCCGGTTCGAGGAATTCAACATCAAGACCTTCAACTCCAAGACCCCCACCCTGACAACCACCTCGCGTCCCTACACATGCACTTTTGACAACTGCAACTGGGCGTTTGCCCGACAGTCGGACTTGCGGAGACACGTCAAGTCCCACCAGCCCCCCATGTTCCACTGCCCCTACTACCGCAATGACCCCACCTGCCACCGCAATGAGGGTGCGTTCAACCGGTTGGATGTGCTCAAGCGCCACCTCAAGCTCGTGCATTATGTCAAGGACAAAGTGAGCATGCCCGGGGAGACCCGGAAGGAGGACCCCGGGTGGTGCCGGGCGTGCCAGCGCATGTTCCCCAACTCCAAGACGTTTGTCGACCACTGCTTGGAGTGTGCCCAGCTGATCACGCCGGCGGAGTGGAAATACAACAAGAAAAACGGGCCCCGGACGTCCTCGGGACTGCCGCCAGCAAAACAGGACAACGACGACTATCCCGAACTCCAGGCCATTGCCCAGTCAACCAACAACTTGTACGAGCTCAGCAAACTTGCTGAGAAGCCGCTGGCGGGGTACAAGGGGGACAAGCTCGATGCCAAAGGTTCGGAGGGGTACTTTGTCAACCACCCACGATCGCCTGACACGGAGGCGGCGGAGCCGCCACCAAAACAGGCCAAATTACATTCCTAGCGCGCCCAATTCGGGCTAGCTGGGTGGAGATGGTCTTCCCGATGTATAACTTGTAATAATCTATATAAAAGTAATAATACAATTGACGAAAGCAAGTGGTGGTGGAGTACACAAAAGGTATTAGTATCATGGTGAATTTCACAGTCACTGGTGAGAGTAGCAAGCAATCAATTGCTGGTGGAGAACCATCGATAGTCACATGGTAGCTCTCTCTTACATATGGTAGCCCCCAAAACTTTTGGCTGCAAAAGAGAATGATGCAAGGGATCAACAATGCTCAACGACAGCACAGCAGTCTATGGCTATGTTGTCCAACAAAGAACCGGAAGCTGCATCCAATGTGTTGTTGTCTATTCCGTTGCAAAGATCGCCTTTTCAATCTTCCATTGTGGCATCTTGTTCGGTGTCTTGGGACTTGGCTTGATCAAAAAAGTCCAAAATGGCACAGTTGGGGTGCAAAATGTACACTGTTTGGGTGGTAGAGTCACCATCTTGGGCCGGCAAGCCATCACCGTCGTTATTGGTGACACTCATCAATATCTTGTCCTTCACCAACCTCTTGAGCACCTTAAATGCAAGCTTTCTTTCCTCGAGATACTCCTGTTCACTGCCAATCTCGTATTCTCTTTGCAATAAGTACCAGTCAACTAATTCATTTCCAGTCAACCCTTCGCCTCCCGCATTGTCGTCCTCCAGAATCCGTTTCACCAAGACGTTCATGATGGACACGTACTTGTCGTAGGTAATGGAAACTGGATGTCTTGCAGAAGGTTCCGAGTGGTTTTCTTCTGGTTCAGGCTCGTGGGGAGGTGCACCATCAGCACCATGTTCGTCATTATCTTCGTCATCGTCGTCGCCGGTGCCGTTTGCTTGGTCGTCATCGTCGATCTCGATATCGTCCATCTCCACCCGAATGATGGACTGGCGCAATAAGTCGTAGGCTTCGGCCACAAAACTGGGGGTGATTTCTTCAGTACAGTTTGCCTTGGCGATGGCCTCAGACAATCGAATCATCGACTCCAACTGACGGACGGTGATTCTGTACGACGAGCGGCCAAGACCCTGCGCATCGTCATCACGCAATTCCTTGTAGCGGGTGACCAAAAAGTCACGGGCAGCCTTTGTCATTTTGGGTTTGAAGGTCTTGGCGTAACGGATGTAGCGGGCCAACTGTTCGGCAGAGTATGGGGGATCGATGGCGGCATCACGGAGCATGTGTAAATCAACAATGTGGGACGCCAACTGGGTGTCGATGCGCTCGTTGCAATCGTCCAAAATGACAAAGAACAAGTCGAACCGGGACATAATGGGGGCGGTCATGTTCAAGTTAGAGCGGAGACCCAACTTGCGGTTATATCTGCCGCCAATGGGGTTAGCGGCGGCCAAGATGGAGGTTCTGGCATTCAAGGTGGCGTGGATTCCGGCCTTGGCGATAGAAATGGTCTGCTGTTCCATGGCCTCGTGGATGGCCACCTGATCCACCAAGTCCATCTTGTCAAACTCGTCAATGGCACAGATACCGTTATCGGCCAACATCAAAGCACCGGCCTCGATGGTGTGCTCGCCACTTTCTTCGTCTCGCACCACTGCTGCCGTCAACCCTGCTGCCGACGATGCTTTCCCGGAGGTGTACACAGCGCGTGGGGAGAAGTTGCACACGTACTTCAAGAACTGGGACTTGGAGGTGGAAGGGTCCCCGACGATGCAGATGTTGATGTCGCCTCGCAAGTTGATGCCGTCGATGGTCTTCTTGTGGACCCCGCCCAACATCTGCAAGAGGATGCCCTTTTTGATCACCTCGTGGCCAAACACAGCCGGGGCAATGGACTGCACCAACTTGTCGTACACGTGCTCGTCCTTGACCATGAGCTTCAAGTGGTCCAACTCCAGCTCCGTCAACGAGCTCAAAAACACCTCCTGCTCGCTGTCGTGGTCGTACTCCACCTCCAAGGCCTTGGAGATGTCGTCGTTGTCGGCGCCGCCCGCCTTGTTGATGATGGAGGTGACGTGGCAGGCGTGGAACGCCAACCGGTACGTCAAGTCCCGCACTCCCAACGACCGCAACCCGGACACCCCCGACGACAACTCCGAGGTGGCGCGGCCGTCGCGCATGGACTGGGGCTTGACCCCGGGCAACCCCAACTGCGACACGTCGGGGATGACAATCTCGCACCCCGTGAACTTGCACTTGTCGCCCGGCTTGGCACGCTCCACCGCCTCCCCACGCAAGATCACGTCCAAGGTACGGGGCATCGACCCCGTGGGGATCTCGTTGGCATTCTCCTGGATCCGCACGCGCTGCCAGTCAATGAACAGAGACTTGGCCACGTTCAAGGTGAAGTAGGACTGGTTCTCGCACGCGGGGCACGAGGTGGGCTCGGTGTACTTGAACACCTGCTCCACCCCCTCGATGACGGCGGCGCACATGTCGCAGGTGAAGCAGCCGTGGTGCAACTCGGGGCGCACTTCCGACGTGCGGGTCACGGTGCCGGTGATGGACATCAACGACCCGATGTTGGTGCAGCGGATGTCACGGATGCGGTGCACGGTGGGCAAGTTGAAGAAGGCGATCTGGAACACGCGCTCGTTGGCGGCGGACGCCGCCGTCGACCCCGTGGTGTCAGTGCCGGGGGCGTCGTCGTCGCCGCCGGCCAACAAGTTGGTGTGCAAGAGCGAGGGCGCGTGCCGCTTCAACACCCGGCGCAACCCCTTGACCAAGAACGGGTAGAACCGGTAGTACTGGTCCAAGATGGCGTTGGCCAACACCCCGTTCTCGCGCTTGAGCACGTGCTGGTAGTTGACGTACAAGGTGCTGTACTCGTAGGTCTTCATGGACTGGATCTGCGACAAGTAGAGCTTGCCGTCCCAGGCGTCGTCGCCATCGTCGCCGTACGCCGGGTCGACAAACTCCTGGAGAAAGGTCTCGAACGACTCGCGCACCTTCTCTCCCGTCACGTCCACCACCTTGGGCACGGCGATGGGTCTTCTCTTGCCCACGGCAGTGGCCGCCGGGCCGGGGACGCCGGTGCCGGTGCCGGTTCCGCCCTGCGACACGTTGGAATCGGAGTACACCCCTGGGTGGGTGCTCTGGGGCGTCGATGTGGGACGGCCCACCGACGAGCTCGGCTGCGAGTACAACAAGCGGGCCGAGTCGGAAGGGATCCGTCCTGGGGATGAGGCGAAGTTGGACATGGACAGCTGGTGGGAAACGCCGGTGGTTGGGAGGAATCGGAAGGGCCAGAAAAAGAAGAGTGGGATGGAAATGGAAACACCCCTGGTGGAAACCGCGCGCGTCATTACCTTTCCCGATTGGGAATAAATATGCACACGTGATATAACACACATGATTAAGATCACATGATTAAAGCACATGATCTCACACACCCCACCAGCCACCACCCAGCTGGTCACATGACTTCCTTGCCTGGCTGCCTCCACTTCGACCCCCCAGCCGTCACACATCACAACCATGCTCAAAAACGGCGCCAGCGTGGCGGCAGCCTCCGTGTCCAAGTGTATGTACCCGTCCACGTGACCAAACACACCACCACTAACAGTCAGACTCCCCGGACCGTCTCCGGCTTGCCGTGCGCAAGATAGTCCAATGTCGGCGCCACCCCGAGGCCGACAAGTTGTACGTGTCGCAGATCCAGGTGCGCGAGGCCAGCCATGGCGACGACGGCACCGTGCAGGTGCTATCGGGAATGGTGCCGTACGTGCCCCTCTCGGGCATGCTCCACCAGAAGGTGGTGGTTGTCACCAACACCAAGCCCAGAACCATGCGGGGCGAGCCGTCGCAGGCGATGGTGTTGGCGGCCATGCGGCTAGCGGAGGACACCGGCGACGTGGCTGAATTGGAGTTGGTCAAACCGCCCAAAACGGCAGCCATTGGCGAGCGGTTGCACTTTGTCGCCGCGGGGCCAGAACCGGGCCTAGAACCGGGGCCAGAACCGGGGCCGTTGACCTCCAAGATCTGGAAGGAATTGCAGCCCCGGTTGACCACCACCGCCGACGGCAAGGTCGCGTTCCGCGATGCCGCGGGGATGCGCTTGTTGCGCGGCTCCAACCAGGAGGACCACGCGTACGTGACCACCCTTTTTAACGCCCCAGTGAGCTAGAACCACACTGAGTGCAGGATAAAGATGGTTATGATGATGATGATGATGGTATTATGGTAGTGGTAATGCCACTAGGTTGTCGAGAGGAAGACTAGCAGTGTGGGGGTGGTGGAGGGGTAGAGTGCTTTCCCGTTGCTGGTCTGGAACATGTTTATAGTAGCTACGAAACTTTCACGTACTGATAAGTTGATGGCACCATCTTTGTGCACATAGACCGTTGGACCCTTCTAGAACTTGTGGTCCTGATGGGGTTGTTTTTGTAGATGCGGGGTTCTGATTTGCAGCATGCTGGGCATGCGCTTTTGTATGCAACGTTCCATTTGCAGCCACATGCGAGTCTAAATAGCCTGGGTGGAAGAGTGGGGTTTTTGAGTGCTGAATGCGGTTCCGTTGTTTCTGGAAGACTCCGAGGGATGTTTCATCTTTTTCTTAAAATGTTTCATGTGTTTGGTAGGTTTCATGTTCCTCATTTGGTAACCAAAGCAACACTATTAACAATAAATTGCTGCAAACTATTTATTCCTTTCCTATTGCACTATATCACAGTTCAGAACATCCATAAAGACCATCAACTCAACGAACACCCATAAGGGGAATACGATCCTTTTTGCTTCCTATTGAACCAAAGTCTGCAATGAACGTGTCGTTTCCTTGCATCTACGTATCAATTCATGCTGTACACACACAGAACAGGCATCCACTTGCAACCGGTCATTCGATTACAAACACATTATGAATAAGTCACAATCCACAGCATAGAGCCTTCTTAGACAATTTCCACTGCAATGCTCATCAGATTCCATCTGTGCCATCGTAATCTCAAAAGCACGTCTTGATATCAAAGTCTGTCAAGACCCCTTCATATGAATGGTCATACTCTATTCAACATCTACAGTCTAATATCCTCAATCACAATATATGTACTCGGTCTGTTTATTAACGTTGATATTCATATCAAATCAATCAATTCAGTTAGGTAATTCGCCAATCAATTCAGCAACCAATGATAAATCAATTCAGTTAACCAAATATCAATCATCAATCAACAATCAATAATCAATCAACAATCAATCAACAATCAATCAGCAATCAATCAACAATCAATAATCAATCAACAATCAATCAGTTTTGTAAATCGACTTATGGATTCATCAAATGCAACAGCCAAACCATTCAGCCTTCCTAAACCTTGGTGTATCTCAAGTAAGGCTTCACCTTTCTGAACTCACCAAACTTGGCCTTGGCATCATCATCAGACACAGTAGGAGGAATGATCACTTCCTTTCCAGGTGCCCAATCCACTGGAGTGGCCACCCCCTTGGCATCGCTCAACTGCAAGGCATCAACCACCCGCAAGATCTCGCTGGTGTTACGTCCAGTGGAGGCAGGGTAGGTCAATGTCAAACGAATCTTCTTGCTGGGGTCAATGACAAACACCGATCTCACGGTGGCCACCATTCCCGACTCCAAGTTCTTAAAGTCCTCCTCGGTCACCATGTTGTACTTGAAGGCCACTTCCTTCTTGCCGTCGGCAATGATGGGGAAGCCAAACTTGGCCCCAGCGGTCTCCACCTCCTCGATGTCTTTGATCCACCCGTTGTGGCTGTCGACGCCCTCAGTACTCAACCCAATCAACTTGACCCCACGTTTGTCGAATTCCGGCTTGAGCTTGGAGAATGCCCCCAATTCAGTGGTACACACGGGGGTATAGTCGGCTGGGTGACTAAAAAGAATGACCCAGTCGTTCCCAATGTACTGGTGGAAGTCAATGGGGCCCTCGGTGGTATCCACCTGGAAGTTGGGGGCAGTGGACCCAATCCGGATCCGAGGTTGGTCCTCCTGCTTGAACGAGATGAACCGGACGGCTGCCAATGGCGCCATTGGCTTGGAGTAGGCAACGCGGGTGGTCAATGGAACGGCACGGAGTAACTGTCTCGACAACATTGCTGATAGATAAGGTGGTGGGTACTTCAAGGGAATGGGGATATCCAATATCAGCAATGAAAATTGCATAATAGGTGATGTCACGTGCTTGCTTATACAAATCCGAGACGGATAGGCTAGAGCAAGCTAAATATGGGACCAGAAGCAAGCTAAGTACCGGACAAGAAGCGGGCCAGAAAGTGCCAGTTAAAGGGCCCAAAAAGTGGCCAGAAAGTGGAAATATAGAGAGCCAGAAAGTGAGCCAGTTAGAGGGCCAGAAACCACTAGAAAGCGAGCTGGAGCACATTGCCCCCATCAGGAAAACAGTTGTGGACATTTATTCATTATATACAGACGGCAGAAAGGCAAACGGTCGTCTCGAGCTACTGCTCGGGGAGCATGTTGACGTCAAACCACCCCAAAAAGTCGTCGTCCTGGTAATTGTCATTATTCAACCACCCGTTCGACTGCTGCTGGAAGAAGTTGTCAATCTGGTCGGCCACAGGACCACCACTGGCACTAAACTGCACAGGGGTGCTGTTGGCGCTGGTGACGGGCTCCATGAGGGGCCCGCTCTGGATGAACATGGGCTGGCTGGCGGCGTCGATGGCGGGCAAGAACCCCGACGGCTGGTCCAACAGCGGGCCCGAGGTCCCCTGCGACGGAGGGCCGTGGGTGAGCGAATGCGTCGGCAACTGCTGGGTCACCGAATGAGACTGGTGCGGGGTGGCAGCGGGGAACAGCTGCGATGGCAACGTGGGTCGCATGGGCTCGTCGTCCTCCACCTTGACCACAGGGTCCGTCGGCTTGACAAAGCCGTCTCTGGTGGAGCCCGTGGCCTCCAACATCGCCAACGGGATGCCGTTGATTTCGAGGGGCTTGTTGATGCCCGCCGCCAGTCGGGCCTGGTTCATGGCCTCGTCGGTGGGCACCAAGGTGGTGATGGTTGTGCCGTTGGGGGTGGTGGTGGTGATTGTTTTGAAGTCGTCCTTGGTGATCTGGTTGTAAAATGGCAAGGGCAAGAGCTTACGGCCGTCGGGGTCGACGCGGCTTCTTGGGGCGAGGGTTGCGCCAGTGGTCTTGTCGACGACTGTGCGGCGACGGGCCTCGTGCACGCACCACACCAAGTCGTAAAACAACGACGCCGTCAAGTGTGAGCGCATGCGGGTGATGATGCTGCCAGTGTCGTCGTCGTCCTGGTCGTGGACAAAGATGTCGGGGTAGGTGTACAACACAATGTTCAAGTTTTCCAACACGCGGGCTATACGGGAGATGTCGTTCTGCAAGTCCTTCCACGACGACAAGGTATTACGCAACAACCGGTGCACGGTGACAATGGACTGGCGGGCGCTGTCGACGTACTTGTCGATGAGGTAGCGCGAGAGGTGGAGCTTGAACAACAACAACACCGAGTACTCCATGGCCTGGCGCACGTAGATGGGCAACTCAATCAACGAGATGTCATTGACCATCTTGGACACAATGGTGATGATGCGGGTGGCTGCCAAGTACCCCGAGCTCACGTACTTGACCTGGTCCTCGATGGGGGTTCCCGGGAGAAAGGCAAAGCTGCAAATCATCAACTTGATGTACAAAAAGTACACCTCGATGGCGGAGCCGTCGGCTATCTGCAACTTGAATCGCAACCGCTCCAACTCCCGGTCCAACAAGTTCAAGGAGCCGGCTCGGTTCAGGGGCTCCAAGAGGCCATCGGGGCGGGTGACGCTGATACCCATGACATTGACCAACTTGCACTGGAATATCGCCAACGAGATCAAGCACCGGAAGTCCTTGGGCAACCCCTGGTCGACACGGGCATTCTCAAGCAAATAATCGGTGGTATTGATGGAAGGCGGAAGCCCCAAGAGCGACGACCAAAACTGGTCGCAAAAGAACACCGCCAACCACGACCGTGTTCTCCACCGGTCGGCGTCGGGTCCAAGGCTCACCTGGTTGCGGCTAAACTCCTGGATGAACTCGCCACCGCGGTGGAGCCCAAGCTGAAGGGAAAGGTTCTTGGCCAACCCCACAAACCGGTACGAGCAGTCGTCCAACACCTTCTCGTTGGGCAACGGCCACACCGCCAAGATGATCAAGGCCTGAATGACGTGGGTGGAGCGCGGGGTGCGGATCCAGCACGTCTCGATGGCCAACTGCTTGATGAGGGCCGCGAGCGACATATAGAGGGTGGGGTCGGGCTCGGAGAGGGAGGCCGTGAGCATCACCGCCCAAAACAAGAGCTGGGACTTGTGGTACAACTCGGTGGCCGACCGCGACGACATGATGGGGAGGTACGGCAAGTGCTTGGCCACGAACCGGTGGTGCAACTCGTTGGCCTTGGCCACGGGCAACTTGACGTCGCCCAAGATGAACTCGGAGATGGGCTTGTACTCCGGCTCCTTGGGGGCGGGGTGGGAATGCGGGGTGTTGGTGGAGGACGGCGAGTTGTCGGAGTTGTCGTGGGCGCCGTGCACGAGCTGGGCGTGGGAACCGATGGCGGTCACCGACGCCAGCGGTGAACCTTGGTAGTAGGCAGGGTAGGGCGAGGCGTCGCCGGCACCGGCGGCCAGCCCGGCGTACCCCGACACCGACTCCGACACCGACCCCGGGCGCGAAGGCGGGGGGGCAGCAAGCGTCAAGTTGTGCTGGCTCAACGCCTGGGTCAACAACGACTCGTTCTTGGTGAGCATCTCGATTTTGGCCTTCAAGTCGTCCACGTCCAGCTTCAACGACTGGATCTGCGACCCCTTCTTGGGACGGAACTGGGGGTCGATCTCGCACCGGAGGCCCATGCGCTCGCACCGCTGGCAGGGACTGGGATAGTTATCGGAGGCGTTGCAGCGGATCTTGTGCTGGCGGCAGAACGTGCATGAGGTCACGGGGCGGTGGCCCGTCTGCTTGCTATGCTTGGATGACTTGACGTCGGGCGAGTCGGCCATGGCCATTGCGGGCGCGAACGGCGACGACGCGGCCATGGCGGCGCCGTTGGTGGGGTTGTTGGGGCTGGCTGTGATGCTAGTGGCGGGGTTGGCGGCGACGGGTCCCGCGGGCGCGATGGGCCGTCTCTGGCGCTTGAGGCCGCTGGCGGCGCCGGGTCCGCGTCGCTTGGCCCCGGCGGGACCCGGGACCGGCCCTGGGGCTACCGGCGACGGCTTGGGCAAGATGGACTTCACTTTGGTCTTCTCCATGGTGACGGTGGGCGGAGGACAGGGAGCAGCGCAACGACAACAAAACTGCCGGATTAACGACTCCAGGGACCCTGGGAGGCAGACGTGGCGAGCGGTGTGTGGGCGGAGAATGTGCGGTTGTGCAATTCACACCGGGGTTGCGGATATGTGGGGGCAGCGGAAATAGCCCTGGTTGGGGTTTTTTCGGGGGAGAATGGCGGTAGGGAGGGCGGTGGCGAGGGGGCGCGACGGACAGGGGGGTTCTCGCGCACACGGGCCTCGATTGATACGGTGCAAATGCGGGCGTGGTGGTGAAGGAGACACCGGGGTCGAGAAAATTGGCAACAAATTTTTGGGGGGGATCGTCAGGACGAGAGTCGTGCGCGTGACCAGGAGTCACTGATGGAAAAGATAAAATTTTCATGCAATATTTTTTTAGGCTGGTGGAGGTCCATTGTTCCATTTCCGGACGCCATTGTTGGTGCGGCGCGCGGTGGTGTGTGCAGGAGACCGTTTCGAAGCGTGCAGGAGGGAGGACGGTGGTGAGAAGGCGAAGACGAAGGGGAGGAGAGGGCAAAGGAGGGGGGAAGAGGTGCGAGAGGAGGGGAAACAAGACGGAGGAGGTAGTGACAAGACAGGAGACGCCCACCACCGCCGCCGGCTGCCCGCGGGAAGACGCAGGGCTGGCGACACGGGTTGAACGCGAACGAGCAAGGTCACTGGCGCTCGGAGGTGAAACGTCTCGCACGCCTAAATAATATTTTATTTTTTGCGGTGATCGTTTAGATAAAAATTTTCACGGTGGACTCATATGTACGCCGGGGTGCCTGTGGCCACGGCGTGTCGGTGATTGTGGTCACGCCACGCCAGAGTGATGTGGCTGCAAATGTGGTTGATGTGTCGCCACGGTGGGAGCGTGGGAACCTTGATGCCTGGGGCCAGCCATGGTCGGAAGATCCCTTGTGTTGTAGGTTGCACGATCAGGATGCACTGTTGTTCTCTAACTCTCTTCACCACACTCTTGACTCTCTGACTCTCTTTACACACACTCTTGAATCTCTTGACTTTCTTGATTCTCTTCATACACACTCTATTCACTACTTCTTCACACTCTTTATTCCCACCTCTTTCTCTGCAGCTCTTAGCTTTTGTTTCCATTCTCTTTTCCCTCTTCACCCCATCTTCTCCTCCCTCTTCATCCCCCGCCTCCACATACTCCACCACTCCCTCCTCCCCCTCCGCACCCACTGCTTCCTCCACATCCACTACTCCCTCCCCCACACGAGCTGCTGGATCCACATCCGCCCCCCGAACTCGTAAACCCCAGGCCACACCCACTCCCCGACCCTCCAGCACAATTGCCCTCGTAGAACCACCAGTCCCCCTCGGGGATCGGGGCCATGGGATTGACCACGTAGAACCCGGAGTGCATCGCCACGCTTTCCGGACTGCCTGCCACCGGGTGGCCCTGCTTCGTACGACCAGCCATGCGCCTGCGACGGCCGTTGGCCCACGGCGACAGTACCCGCACCGCGTTGTGGGAGCTCACGTGGGTGACCCCCTCGCCACCGCCGTACATGAGATGCTTCTCCATTGCGCTCGCCTTGCTGGCTCCGCTCGTCCGTCCAAATAACTTGCCCCAGCTCCCGAGCCTGTTGTGGTTGCAATACTCGCAGAAGCACACCGAGTAGTCGCACGAGTACCGGCGCTTGTAGCACTTGGCGGTGTAGGCGAAGGCAATGTCCAACTTGGTCTCCTCCACCTTGTCGTCATGGTCAATCACCTCCTTGCGGCCGGCCACCAAGCACGCGTTGCAATAGTAGTAATGGGCAAGCTGGTGGGTGTGCCACACCAAGTCGATGTCGAGGGTGGGCACCAACATGGACCGGGTCTTGGCAAACAACCATATGAACCGCGCGTACCGCAAGCTGATGGAGGCAAGGATGCCGTTGATGGCCGGCGACTGGAGCCAACCTTCCCCGTTCATCTTGTCGACAAACTGTTGCTGCCGCAATACACACCCCACCACGTCCTCACCAATGGCAATAGCGTTGGGGACGGTGACGTGGAGGAGGTTGTACTGGAGATAATCCCTCGTCAACACATTGAGCCGTCGATTCTCCTTGGCGTTGCTAGACTGCGCCTGCATGAGGGTGGCCCGGAGGGTGCACGACGAATGCATCCACCACCCCTTGATCAACTGCGACTCCACTAATTGGCTGATGTATTCGGGGTTTCTGTTCTTGAACTTGGGCCCCGAAATGGCCCGGGAAAAGTACTTGTAGGTTCCTTGGAGCGGCGGGGACACCAAGTCCGCATATAGCTGGAGTTTGCGTAGCCTGTCGTGGGTAAGTCGGTCGAGACTGCGGCAGAAGCAGCTGGTGTTGGCGTAGGCCGGGGACGGCAGGGTCTTGGCCACAAACCCAGAGTCGGCAAACCCGTGGCCGTCGCTGGTGGAGAGGGGAATGTTGTCAACGACGGTGGCCCCACAACAGGGACAATACACCGTGACCAAGGGTTCATAAATGGCAAAAGGTCCAACGTCAAACGTGGTAGTAATGGAAGGGTCGAGGTGTTTCACTAGGTTCACGTAGTTCAGCTTCGACGAATGTGGCACCGTATACGCAAAAGTCGAATTGTCAATCATGTCATTCAACCGGTCCAATGGCAACGGATAGCAGGCGAATTCGTAAAAGTCATGCTTGATGAAGACGTCGTACCACGACTTGGGGTTGAGAAGGAAGGAGTGCCACACCAAAACCACGTCCAAGGGAGGCATCATCGCATCCAAGCCGTCGATAAACCGCCGGGACTTTCTCCGGCCCTTAGCAAACTTGTCCATCTCGTCGCCCCCCACCAGGGGAGTGCGATACTTGTCTCGCAAGGCGGTGATAAACACAATGAATCTTCGAACTGCCTGGGAAACAAACACCTGCCACACCTTGACGGTGAATTCAGGCACCTGACTTGTGCAGTCGGCTAACACCCGTTGCTTCAAGACAACAAATGCTCTGAGCAACTTCAAATGGCCAATTATATCTGCGTCGGAAGGGTAGAGGAGGGCCCTCTCGGGGACCTCGCTCAACCGATTGCGGTAGTTGAAGCTGGAAAAGTCGCTAGCCACCGTGAGGCCTAGTCTCTGCTGGAACTCGTGGGCAAAGTAGCGAGGAACAGGAGTCATTGTGGACTGTCGTGCTTGTGTCAGGGCAGTCATTGGTGAGCAAGGCATGGTTGGAATGGCCAGCAATGGCCATGCATTGAACTTTATATCCTGCTGGCGAAACAACCAACCGGGTTCTGCCCTACAAACATCAGGTACACGACAACCAAGCGGAGATCATGCCAAAACGGCTGAACATGATTTGTGCACAATCGGGCAAATGAGATTGCGGTTTCCTGATTTGGAGGTTATCGTGGATTGGTGGTTATCAGGGGAACCGTTTACGAGAAATTGACGACGCAATTATCATTGCATGGCCATTACGTAATAAGCCCTTGTGCGAAAACGTTGCTATTGTTGTATGCGTTTAGATTTGGTACATGATGGTAAGGGGATGTTTGTGTCATAAGTCGGCCACGGGTACTATGGTTGTTGAGTCATGCGGGGAAAACGGGGTTATCAATATTTTTTCGCATTTATCACTGAGAGGTCAGCCCCTTGAGTCATCCTCGGGTGGTATTGTGTAAGCCCGTCGATAGCCGTGGGGCTGACAGTGGATTTGTAAACGGCAGGAGATAGAGAGCACGCGTGGCGGTGATGTCATCGGCAGAGGCCAATGACCCATGGAGGAGATACTCGAGAAATACCCCACAATGTTGCCCTTTCAGTAACGGTAGGTGTGGACCGCGCGCCACGTTCTCGAGATGCGTAATGCATGCTTCGGAGTCCCGATCAGGCCAATTGGTGTTTCCGGCGCGCAACGTGCTCGACCAACACGCCCTAGGAGTAGATGCCAAGGAAGTGGTAATGTAGAGGGTGATTGGGCCAAGACGGTGGAGCCAATTGGGCTGTGTCCCGTGCGTAGAGAAGCGAGCGTCCAAAACGGAAGCCCACGGCGAGATTACACCGTCGGCGTTTTCGCAAGAAAGAGTCCATCCCTCCCACGGGCAGCCCGGGCAGCCCGACGGAACGCTTATCGGACATCACAAGCCGGTGGTAGACCACAGCCGGTCTCGTGCACAAAGGGCATAGGAGATGGTAGCGCCGGGCACGGCTGGGTGCAGGACAGCAGCGTGGCCACTAGACCACACGGTTGCACCTCCCGGGTTGCACCGCCCAGGATGCATCTCCATCCACGGTGCACTTCCCAGACGCACCTCCAGCTACGGGAGTATGGAACTGCGGCTCAAGGGCCCCAGAGTCCCACTGACAGTTCCCAAGAGCTGCACAACACACGTGATCACGCACACGTGCGTATCACACGAGAATGGTCGTGTGCGCACCGCAGTTTGTCGTCTACGCGTTAACACGGTTGTTTACAAACCAACACCCCCCAGCCCCACCACAACCACAACCGTTCCTCCATAGCATCCATCGCCAAACACACGCCCGATATGTCCGTGGAAGAGCCCCAGATCAGCCAGCCCCAGAAATACGTGGGGTTCGACACCATCACCACCCAGATCGAGAACCGGTTGTTGAAGCGAGGGTTCCAGTTCAACATCATGGTGGTAGGCCGGTCCGGGTTGGGCAAGAGCACGTTGGTCAACACGTTGTTCCTGTCGAAGTTGGCGTCGTCGAGCGGGCGCAAGAGCCCCACCGAGGCCATCGAGAAGACCACCGAAATCAAGGTGACATCGCACTCGTTGGTGGAGAACAATGTGCGGTTGAACATCAACGTCATCGACACCCCGGGGTTCGGGGACCAGATCAACAACGACAAGTGCTGGGAGCCGTTGGTCAAGTACATCAAGGAGCAGCACTCGCAGTACTTGCGCAAGGAGTTGACGGCGCAGCGCGAGCGGTTCTTGCCCGACACCCGCGTGCACTGCATCTTGTACTTCATTGCCCCCAACGGGCGCAAGTTGAGCCAGTTGGACGTGCAAGCGTTGAAGAAGCTCTCGGAGATCGCCAACGTGGTGCCGGTGATTGCCAAGTCCGACTCGTTGACCCTTGACGAGAGGTCGGAGTTCAAGAAGGTGTTGCAGCACGAGTTTGTCAAGTACAACTTCAACATCTACCCCTACGACAGCAGCGACTTGTACGACGAGGAGAGGCAGTTGAACGAGGACATCAAGTCGTTGATTCCCTTTGCGGTGGCTGGGTCCGAGTCCGAGATCCAGATCAACGGCGAGATGGTGCGGGGCAGAAAGACCCGCTGGGGCGCCATCAACATCGAGGACGTGAGCCAGAGCGAGTTTGTGTTCTTGCGCGACTTCTTGACCCGCACCCACTTGCAGGACTTGATCGAGACCACCGCCTTGACCCACTACGAGACGTTCCGGTCCAAGCAGTTGATTGCCTTGAAGGAGAACGCCCTGAACCCCAACCGCCAGTCGACAGCCCAGCCTGCTGTGGCCACCGCCAACGGCTCTGATCCTGCTGCTGCTGCTGCCAAGCCCACCGTCCCCCTGGGCCCCATGTTCAACAACATCGCCTCCACCGGGACGGCGTAATATTGATTGCTATTTATGGTGAATATACATAATGTCAAGTAAGAGTGGTCCTGGTTTAGAGTATATATGAAAAGAGTGCAGTGTTTAGAGAAAGTGGTGTAGATGGCGATGGCGACGAAATGGTCCGTAGCGAGGTTTGACGGTAGCGAGACAACGAGGATGCGCGAACCTTTGCAGCATTTCTGCCAAAGTTGCGAAAAATTACCGACACTCTCGCCAGGCCAACAAGATCAACACCTTCACAACAGTGTCCGCTGGGCCACGCAATTGGTACGGAAATTGGCTCACACATAGCCACAGAACTCTCCATCCCCACCAGAACGCCCCCAGCCACCATTGGCCCATCAATGGCCCACCTTCTGCCCTTTTCGTGCCCGGCACCGCAGGTGACCTCAGCAGTGCTGATAATTACGTCGAGGGTGTAACTGAAGTCCCGCTCTCCCCGCCGCCCACCGCCAAACTCCCGTACCAAGTTTGTCGCTAGCCAGGCGCGCGACGAGACTTTGCGCGACAAAACTTTGCGAGCGCGACACCATTTCTCGCTACGCGTCCCCACCATCACCACCACCACCCCACCATGGGCGTCAAAGGACTCAACCAGCTCATCAAGGAGCACTCGCCCGCGGCGGTGTCCGAACACCAGCTCAAAAACCTCTTTGGCCGCAAGGTGGCCATCGACGCCTCCATGTGCCTCTACCAGTTCCTCATCGCCGTGCGCCAGGCCGACGGCCAGCAGTTGACCAACGACCAGGGCGACACCACCTCGCACTTGCTGGGGTTATTCTACCGCACCATCCGGTTGGTGGAGAACAACATCAAGCCCGTGTACGTGTTTGACGGCAAGCCGCCCGTGCTCAAGGGGGGCGAGCTCGAGAAGCGGCTCATGCGCCGCGACGAGGCCCAGAAGCAGATGGACTCCCTCAAGGACGAGGGCACGGTGGCGGATATCATGAAGTACGAGAAGCGGTTGGTGCGGGTGAGCCGCGACCAGAACGACGAGGCCCGGCGCCTCTTGCGGTTGATGGGCATCCCCATTGTCGACGCCCCCTGCGAGGCCGAGGCCCAGTGTGCCGAGTTGGCGCGCGGGGGCAAGGTGTTTGCGGCCGCGTCGGAGGACATGGACACCTTGTGCTACGAGCCCCCCTACTTGCTCCGCCACTTGACGTTTGCCGAGGCCCGCAAGATGCCCATCGACCAGATCACCTACCGCGAGGCCATCGCGGGGTTGGACATGACCAAGGCCCAGTTCATCGACCTCTGCATCTTGCTCGGGTGCGACTACTGCGAGACCATCCGCGGGGTGGGCCCGGTGACGGCGTACAAGTTGATCAAGGAGCACGGGTCGTTGGACAAGATTGTGGACTGGATCGAGAGCAACCCGGGCAAAACCAAGTACAAGGTGCCCGAGAACTGGCCCTACGACGAGGCCCGCCAGTTGTTTCTCGCCCCCGAGGTGGTGCCGGCGAGCGAGGTGTCGTTGAAGTGGAAGGAGCCCGACGTGGAAGGGTTGGTGGAGTACATGGTTAAGGAGAAGGGTTTTAGCGAGGACCGCATCCGCAGCGGTGCCGAAAAGTTGAAGAAGGGGTTGAAGGCGGGGGTGCAGGGGCGGTTGGATGGGTTTTTCCTGGTGGTGCCGACCAACAAGAGTGACGCCAAGGGGAAGAAGAGGGGTGCAGACGACAAGGGGGGCAAGGCCAAGAAGGGGAGAAAGAAGTGAGTGGGAGGAGAAAGAAGCGGGGACAATTGTCGAGGAGAGCCAAGATAATGGGGTGGCATGGACACAAAGTGGCATTTGTGGTGTTGCATAATGAAGAATAGCACCACTAAAGGTGTCGGAGTACATCCTTGATCAAAAGGATTGCACGAACCACCTTTTGGAAACACTCTAGACCAATTGCAGTTTCAGAACATTGTTGGAAGAGTACACGGATCTTCGTTCAAGCCTCGCTACACAGTCACCACAAGTACCTCATTGTAGTGCTATTGCAATACCTACGATCATTTATGCTGTTTTTGTCCACATTGCCACTTCCAGTTCTGTGTTAAGAGATACCCCACACTATTCACATTCTTTCGCTGCTTCATCCACCACAACAATGGCAAACCACGAAGAACCTCAAACCAATTTACCGCATTTTACCACAACCCCGTTCCACTCTACTCCCTTTGCAACCATCCTCATCTCTACTGCCATTAACATTCCATCCCCATCACGTCACCCCACAACCTTGGTCCTTACTAACCTTACGTAACTAACCTTACCCTACCTGCTCACACAAACCTCGATCCTCCATCCCCACCCCTCCTAGGATACCAAATTACATAATCTCACCATGTACGTTACGCTGTATATTACACATACCATGTATAGTCATGACCTGACCCGCCCCTAGTCCCGGGCCCGGGGCTTCTTCTTCTCCGCCTCCGCCTCCTTCTCCGCCTCTATCTCGTCTACATACCGCTTGATCTCGTCCACGTCCAAGTTGCGGATGACGTTGCCGGGCTTCAACACCGACACCTCGATGTTCTTGGCCCCCGTCTGCACAACCTCCAACAACGACTTGACCGTCAACCGGATGGTGTCGTCCTCCGACAACAGGTCCTGGTAGTGCTTTTCCAAAAACTCCTTGACGGTCTTGGCCGAGCGGCCAATGGCATGCGCCTTCCAGGCATTGTACACCCCTGAAGGCTCGGTCTGGTACAACTTGGGCACATTATCGTTGGAGTCAAAGCCGGCAATGATGGTGGCAATGCCAAACGGACGCACCCCCCCGGACTGGGTGTACCGCTGCTGCACCCCCGCCACGTACTTTGTCAAGTACTCGATGGACACCGCGTCCTCCAACGTCAACCGGTGCGACTGGGCCTCGACCCGGGCCTTGTCCACCAAGATGCGGGCGTCGGCATTGAGGCCGGCAAACGCCAACAACGCGTGGTTGTCGATCTTGCAGATCTTGGACGGGGTGATCCGGGGGTCCTGGAGCTTCAAGGTGGTGCGGCGCTCGCACCCCAACACCACGGAGTCGGCGCCCTTGACCCCCACGGCGCACGTGCCTCTCTTGACGGCCTCTGATGCATATTCAACCTCTAGAGTGTGTTAGTAGGTCCCTGCCGGTGCGCGGGTCCGCGCTGCGGCGCCGGAATCACACCGAGCGGCGGTGGCGGCGGTGTACGTACGGAAAACATGTCCGTCTGGTCTGGCGGGGGTTAGTATGTCGGTGGCAAACGGGGATTGCGGGGCAATGCCCGGGCAAACGTACGAGAAAATGGACAATGCACTGTCGTATCCACTCATGATGGCTGCTGGATGGTTTTGGGTGGTGGTGGTGGAAGTGGATTTGGTGGTGGTGGTCGGGGGCAAGAGAAGTGGTGGTGGAGGTGGAGGTTTTGTCTGGCGAGAGTTGCCGGTGGGACGACAATGTCGCCCGTGCGAAAATGTGAGGATGGTGCGAAATAGCGAGGATGGCGGCCGCGGAGTTTTTTTCAGAATTCCGGCGAGAGGGTGGTGGTGGAGAGTAGAGGTGGAGTGGAGGTGATTCAAAGAGGATGGTGGCTGGGTTGTAGTGGCTGGGTCGTAGCGGACTGAATTGTAGTGGGCTGATTTGTAGTGAGTTCTTAGTAGTAGGTTGATTTGTGTGGGTTGGAATTTTTGTGGAATTGGTACCGGTTGTCGTGGTGGGTAATATGCTATATTATGTTGGTTACGGTTGTAGTTGTAGTCGTTGTGGCATTTGTCGCGGGTGCTATGATAGCAGCAGCCATATTGCAACGAAAAGTGTACCTAATGTTGCGGCTATGACAACAGCCCATTATGGTAGCGAGACTATAGTACGAGGATGCTAGATGTCGCGGTAGGAAACCTAGGCCGATTTTGCAGTCGCAGTGCAGTAGGTTGATTTGGTGCAGACGGAGAGCCAGAAAACGTCTTTATTGTTCCCTGTGGTAGTGACTCGTGCGAGAGAACATCAGTACAAAAGAGAACACTGCCACGAGGCAAACAGAGTGCAGTGCAACTTACCATAAATTGGCTCGCCATGAGTTCTAGCGAGCAAAAAGAATGAACTACTTTTTGCAGCCGAAGACAGCCCGGGCCAGCTGCGAGTTCCCGCTGCAATTCCCCTCAGATAGAGATGTCGCAGTTTGCGAGATACGATGAGCCTACTGCAACCCCATCCATCGAGCGAGCACTTTTCGACGAGCAGTTGGCAAACTCTGGCTCAGTTTTCTCGCGAGAGCTACCTCGAGAATTTCCCGGCACGTTTTTCAAAACTAGACTCGCACCAATCTCGCCCCAGTACCACGACCGTAGTAACCCACTTCCATACATCGAACTACGCTACAACTCCCGTGTCGTAACATCATTACGTCTCCTCGTACCATCCACCACTATACACCACCATCAACAACCACCACCGCTACCACCTCCATTCTCCTTCCCAGAAAACCTCCGTCTCGCTAAATTCGCGACACCTTTCCACAAACTTTTCGCCAAATCCTCGCTACCCCAGTCGCACTAATTTACTGCGACTGCTAAAATTTCTGGAACCGTTCTGCCTTTTCTTCCCCAGATTCCTCCACCCCCCCCCCCCAATTGCCACCACTGCTGTCCATTCTCGCTCCATTCCAGGCCCATCCTCTCTCCTGCAAATTGTCTACGTCCTAGATGTCCTGTTCCGTCATTCGCCGCCTCCGTTATCCTAGTTAGCCCGTCCGATAGCCCCCTGCACTACCCGTCCCATGGATTCCTCCGCCGCTGTTGGCGTCCACGACCCCAAATCCCATGCCAGCCACGGGCCCGACGCCGGTCATGGCGCCGGATCAGGGCATCACGCCGCTCCGGACTCCGTGGCACCCACTAGGCCCGCTCCGGGGCCCATTTCCCACCTCGACCGCAACCGCTCCGGCACTCTCACCTCCATGGACGCCGTGCCCATCCACTCCGTGGACCGCGACCGGTTCTACAGCATCAAGGGGTCCACCCCGACCCCCGAAACCGGCCCGTCTTCCGCCGCCAACGGCTCAAGCACCACGTTGTCGTCGCTCCCGGGCAAAAACCGGCCCCCCAAGCTCGAGTCCCACGACAGCCGGCCCCGCGTGCCCCGCCTCCGCAGCGCCACCACCTCCGTGCTCCAGGATCCGCCGTCCCAGCACCCGCTATTCCCCCGCAGCTCCAGCCACCACGACTTTGACAACCCGGAGAGCCCCACCTGGCTCCTCAGCGACTTTCTCTCCAGCCTCAGCTCCATCCGCGATAAGGACGAGTACTACATTGTTGCTCGCGGCAACGACCTCGTGGTGTTGTTCCAGCAGTATCCCGAGTTGAAGCACGAGGTCATGGTCAAGAACTTGCTCAACCGCATCCAGTTTATGTTCCACCACCCGGTGTCGGAGGTGCGGAGCTCCGGCTACCGCATTCTCCGCTACGTGGTGGCCGACCCCGACTCCCTCGCGGCTGCGGTGCACGCCAAAGTGTTGATATACTTGATTGTGTCCTTGTGCTCCCCGGGCCGCTCCACCGTCACCGAGATGGAGGAGGCTGTCAAGTTGATCCGCCAGTTCATTGCCGTGCCCCACGGCGCCGACAACTTGAGCATTGGCGTGGTCAAAGCCCTCATATCCATCGTCGACATTGGCGACGGCGACCGCTCCCCGGCCCCGGTGTACACCAAAGTCCCCGAGCCCATCCCCGACCGCTTCAAAAACGTGTGTTTGGAGACCATCTGCGAGCTCGCCCTCGTCAAACCGGAGTTGGTGTTCCATTCGGGAGGGTTCCGTCTTCTTCTTGCATCCATCCTCGATGGGCCCATCCAGGTGAGCTCCACCTGTTTGGTGATTGTCCTCAAGGTGCTCGACTACCACAACTGCCGCAAGTTTCTCCGCAACGGCTTCGACTTGGACTCCTTGATGGCGGTGTTCTCCAACTTGTCTGCCGACGTCGACGTCGACGGCACTCGCGCCAAGCGCGTGAGCACCTTGCGGTTGCAGAAGACGGCGTTCTTGATCTCGCTCGTGCTCAAGAGCTTCGCCGGCTTGATGGCGTACTCTATTTCCGACTTTGCCAGCATTGGCAACTTGGTCACCAACTTGCGCAAGCGCAACCTCAAGGTCCGTGACCACGTGCTTGACATCTTGTTTGATGCCTTGCGCATCCGCCTGTTCCCCTGGTTGTCGTCGTCGCCCA
Source organism: Scheffersomyces stambukii (assembly GCA_002245345.1). NCBI lineage: Eukaryota > Fungi > Ascomycota > Pichiomycetes > Serinales > Debaryomycetaceae > Scheffersomyces > Scheffersomyces stambukii. The sequence goes on from NBZC01000017.1 coordinate 150,875, forward strand.
TTGGCGATGCCATCTCCCGCTACAACTCCTTCCACCGCCTGCCCGAGTTTTCGTACCAGTACCCGCTGTGGGACGACGACTCGAGCTTTGACCACGCGTTGGTGTCGCACTACTGCGGGCTTTTGACGCTTGTCCTCGTCAAGAACGGCCTCTTTTCCGCCCTCTCCACCATCATCGAGGAGGATTTGCCTGACCCCACCACCGCCAAGGCCACCGCGTTGTTGACCCACGTGTACACTATGGCTTCCGATCTCCTCCCGCCCGAGTTGGTTGCCAACGACCTTTTGCTCCCCAATTTGTCCCTGCATGCCTCGTTCGAGGTGGTTCGTGCCACCCGCCACCCGTTCTCGCCGTCGTCTGACTACTTGGCTTCCGTGAGAACTGCCGTAAAGCACGTGAGTGTCCACGCCCGCTACAACGTCACCGACTCCGAGTTTAAGACCATGGTCAACAACAGCAAGGTTCTCACCATCAAAGAGTACGACGACTGGAACTGGGCCCTCTTGGCTGCTCTCATCCAGGGTCTGTTGTCTAACCCTCGCCGTTTCGACGAGGTGGTGGAAAAGTGGCCCAAGTTCTTCAAGCGCATCATGTCGTTTTATCGGCCCTTCAAGTTCCGCTTCTGTAATGTATCTGCCTCCAACAGAAACGCCCAAAAATACATCTCCACCGGATGCCTGTTGTTGGAGCTCCTATTGTCACTGGATGCCGGCGTCAAGTACCTTGCAACCAGCAAGTTGCTCCCCCAGATTGCCGAGATAATTGCTCAGGTCGACCCCTTGAGCGGCATTGCCTCCAAGGAGCCGCTTCTCAGTAAGAAACGGTTGGAGACCACCGTTTGTGGTGGCTATTTGCGGCTCATTGGCGTCTTAAGTGCTTGCAAGAACGGCCTCCGCTTGCTCCAACAGTGGCAGTTCTTCACTTTGTTGTTGAACATTGTCGAAGCTGCCGCCGACTCCGAAGCCAACAACTACTTTTTAGTGTCCTTGTTTAAGTACGTGGACTTTACCTTGGACTCCCAGTTTCGGGTGTTGTTGTTGCTGTGCTTAAAGGTGGCCAACTTGAGGCTTCGCACTTCATTGTCCAAGCACTTGCTCCCACGCTTGCTCGACACCTCCGAATGTCAGCCATTTGTGGTGCGTATCCTCGTCGCCAACTTGTACGATGCCAGCGAAGATCTCGTGTGCCGCTCTATAGACTTGTTGTACAACCACTTGTCTCCAGACCCCCTGGAGAACATGGAGGCAGTGATTGCCTTGCGTCCATCCATCCCTGTGTTGTCTCGCTATGGCACGGGCCGCAAGTTATTGGTTAAGTTTCTCCGTACACCGGGAGGATTCAAATATCTTGAAGAAACCGGTTTTCTTGACCGGGAGTTCCATCACTGGTGCCACATACCCGACTTTCAGTACTTGCGCAAGATCGAGCAGTCTTTGCTGCATCAGTTTTTCCCTTACTTGGGGCCAAGTACTCGCTCCGTTGATCCCAATAACCCTTACCTGGTGTACTTTTTCAAGTATTTGCTCTCCACCGAGGAAGGGTTCAATTACTTTGGCCACGGGCGGGCCAAAGAGTTTCTTGATCTGGTAGTATCTTCTGTGAATCTTCTTTTTGATGAGGTCAACCACAACGAACAGTTCTTGGACCTTGCTGGCCAAGACGACCATCACGTGTATGTGGTGAATATGCTAAAGCAGAACCTCTGGATCATAGGCAATATTGCTCAGGGGAAGTACGGAATCCAGTTGCTCGACCCTTTGTACAATATTTCGTTGGAAAAGTCGGTCATCAATTCTATCTTGGACAATTTCTACTCCTGTCCCGTGTGGCAGATTCGTGGATTGTGTTTCTATGTGTTAGGAATGATTTCGGCCACCATTGAGGGAATGGAGATTCTTGACGAGTTCAACTGGGTCAGTGTGCTTGATGAGTACTCGCATAGCCGCAGCTTGACCTACCCCAAAGGTCCCGCGTCTGACATTTTCCAAGTGGAGTTGACCAATCCTTACCGGGACACCCGCTACTACCAGATATTCAATAGCGGGGCAGGGTCGTCGTTTATATGGAACATTGACCACGGACTGGGGATGCTTGTTGACGATGCCGAACCCCAGGATGAGGACGACGAAGGTAGATACAAGATGAAGGACCGTATTGTGCTGCTCATCCAGCACATGAACTCGGTGTTGTCCAAGATCGAGACCAAGGCAGTCAAGGAGTTGGTCAAGTTGAAGAGCAACACCCCGGAGGTGTTTGACGATGTGGGACTCTTTCTCGAGGTGATCAAACTTATAGACAAGGGCAACTTCAATTACCACAAGCGAGTGTTTATTTTGAACTTGTTTCTTGATACCAAGGTGTTGGAGAACTTGGTGAAACGGGAGAGGAAAGGGTCATTTCGAGGTTGAGCATCAACGCATATATATTTTAGCATTGGTAAGTATGTAGTATTATGGGTATATTGGTATTGTGAGAGCAGGGTGAAATTAGTAGTCAGGTAGGCAATAGAGAAAATGGTCGTAGTTAAAGCTAAGTGAATTACAATTTTCATACGGCGCAGAGGTTATTCGATGAACATTCTTAGTGATATATGAAATGTCATGATGCATTTTGTTGATATACGATTAATGTATTTATCAATGCTCAATAATTAGAGATTTCATTCACATTCTAGCTGATTTAATAAATTGTTCTCTAATTATAGAAGCTTTCTTACTTGCTTGTCATCATTTTCTTTTGACAAAGAGTTTTCATCTAAATCTATTAAGTTCACATATTTGAGTTTCGCTAGTTTGAGACACATCAACTAAAGAAGTCATTCTGTGTGCCATCAATGCTTGTTTTGTAGTATTATCCTCATGTACGTAATATCTATACACTGATGATGTTTATCCAACTGTAATCGACACTCAGTAGCATCGGTTATTTCAGTATTGGTTGCAAAAACTATGTAAAACTACACCTATCTTGTACAATGCAACCAGCCAATGGAAATGGAAGTCACGTATGTTCCGTGCTACTCGAAATCATATCAAGTGCTTTTGGATTCAGTATTCAGGGTTTTCCTTTATATAGAGAAGTGAATGAAAGTGACAATGCTGGTGTTGCAACTTGCAGCGCGAGTCTGTGCACCATTTATGTACATACTGTGTCTATTAATCACATTAATATTTACCCATAGAAACCATCTCGTCGTTATTGTCTTAGTTGCCCCATTGCGACTTTGCTGAGCCAGTGCCGGCCGGTATCTGTGGTGATGCTCAGATGTCGTCCTTCTGCACCAGCGTTTGCTCCACGCTTGCACCTCTTTACGTCCGTCTCTTTTCCACCTCGTTTACCTCCATCCCTCACTTCTTCTCCAACTTCCTCTTCTTCTTGGACCCCCCCGACACCGGCGGAAGCGCCACCTTGGACCCGTCGGCCGTCAACGGGAAGTCGGTGCCGCCGTACTCGCTCATCAACCCCGCGCTGGGCACGGCGATGGGCCGGAACTTGGCCGACACCAAGTTGGGGTAGTTGCGGCGCCCCCACGGCTCCGGGTGCTGCGGGTTGACCTCGAGCCCCCCCAAGTCGTCGCTGATGATGTCGGGCACCTGCTCCCAGAGATACAAGTTTAAAAAGTGGTGCTTGCTCACGGAGGCGGCGTCACCGTCCTGCATGGCCTCGATCAACGGGGCCAACGTCTTGGAGAGCCGCGGCGCCTGCACAAGCACGTCGTACACCCGGTGGAGCGACGCCGGGGCCGCGTCCACGGCGTCCGCGGCGCCGACGCCGGCAATGACGTCGACGAGGGCGTTGTTGCGGCGCTGGTAGTACGCCATGGTGTTGCGAAGGTTTTTTTCGAGCTCAAACAACCGCTGCGACTCCGCGTACACGCGCTTGAATCGCTGCTGGTACTTGTCAAAGATTTTCGCGTAGTCCTTGGCCGGCTCGTCGTCGTTGTCGTCGTTGTCGTCGTTGTCGATGGTGTCGGATGCGGCGGTGGCGACGGCGGGGCCCGGGGAGGCGGGTGCGGGCGGGGCCGGGTGCTCGTCCTTGACCACGGTCTCCTCGGCCATGGCTTTGGGTTCTACTTGCATGACGGAGGGTCGTGTGTGGGGACGGATTGCTTGGGGTGGCTGGTGGAGGTGAAAACAGGGTTGGTGATAGCCTGGGACCCGGGCGTATATGCAGGCTCTTGTCGCAAACCCACGCGCCCAGTGTCGCGACAAACACAAAACATTGAGACAAACGCCTGCACAGAGTCCCCACAAGCATAACCTCAACGCGTCTCGTCGGTCCCTGCCCCACCTACTTCTCCTCCACAGGCGCCATGTCGATCGTGTCGTTGCTTGGAATCGAAGTGCTCAACAACCCCGCCAAGTTCACCGACCCCTACGAGTTCGAAATCACCTTCGAGTGCCTCGAACCCCTCAAGGACGACCTCGAATGGAAGCTCACCTACGTGGGGTCGTCGCGGTCGCTCGACCACGACCAGGAGCTCGATTCGATCTTGGTGGGGCCGGTGCCGGTGGGGATCAACAAGTTCTTGTTCCAGGCCGACCCCCCCAGCCCGGAGCTCATCCCGGCGTCGGAGTTGGTCAGTGTGACGGTGATCCTTTTGAGCTGCAGCTACGGCGACCGGGAGTTTGTGCGGGTGGGTTACTACGTCAACAACGAGTACGACTCCGAGGAGTTGCGGGAGAACCCGCCGGCCAAGGTGCAGGTGGAGCACGTGGTGCGCAACATCTTGGCGGAGAAGCCGCGGGTCACCCGCTTCAACATCGTGTGGGACAACGAGGAGGGCGCGGGCGACGAGTACCCGCCCGAGCAGGCGGTGGACGACGACGACGACGACGAGGACGAGGACGAGGAAGGCGAGGACGAGGACGAGGAAGGCGAGGACGGCGACGAGGTGGAAGATGAAGAGGATGACGACGAGGAGATCGGCACCCCGGCCGACGACGCCAACACCGAGCAGATCGACAACGACGAGGACATCGAGATCGACCTCGAGGACGAGGACGGCGACGCGGAGGCGGAGGCGGGGGTTGGTGCCGACGGAGACGCTGCTGACGAGGACGCAGAAGGGGAAGGTGACGGCGAGGCCCACACCCCCAAGGACACGTGATGCCCGGGACCCCCAACCTGGCAACGGGTGTACAGTTGCTGCATCGAGACCTGTGTTTGGCCAGCGATGCGACGCTGTGGCCCGTGGTTGCGTGGCTGTAGTTCCTGTTTGTCCAGGCACCCAGCACGTTGCCTGCTTCTATCACAGGGCACTCAGCGTTCTCGAGGCAACGCCAGCGAGGCCGCCTCGCCCTTTGACCCCCTTCGATGCAAGTCATCGTGTCAATGGCGTTGCCTCCGCTTGTTAGCCACTCACTACAAGCCAAACGACTAAGATGTCCCGCTATCGGAACTGATCCGTCCCAGACCCATCCCACTACCTACTCACCTCTTTACACTTTCACCTCCCATCCTTTGCACTTGCCACCCCCACCTCCTTACCCTTGTCATCCCCCTTTTACCCTTGTCGCCTCCACCACATCTCAATCTCACTGTAATCCTCAAACTCCATGTATATTACCATAGATAAATACAAACCGGAAACCGTACCAATCAAACCATGTCTATACAACGCCAAACGCCCGCCTCATCCAAACCGGTCAATCAAATCGTTGAGGCACTGCGCCACCAACTCCACCTCCTGCGACCCAAACCCATACTGCCCCGTCTTCAACTTGCCCACCCACCGGTCGGGGTGCCACCGCACCCGCTCCTGGCGCAACAACGCCGCCATCTCCTCGGCCAGGGTGCCGATGGCGCGGTAGAACTCCATCAAGGTGGCGGGGCTCATCACCCGTGCTACCATGTCGGGGTCTAGCTGCTTGTGGTGGAAGTACGGCGGCGGCAACGGCAACCGGGTGTCGTCCTCCATGTACTGCTGGCGCATGAGGAGGGCGTTGGCCACGGCCGGCGCCGCTGCAGGGTTGCTGGCGGGGGTGGCCAAGTAGGGGTCGTGCATGCGCTTGTCGCCCACATGGACATCATCGTGCTCGTCCATCATCCCTGCCGCCGTCACTGGGAACTCCCCCACCACCTGGTACTTGCCGTGGGCGGCGGGGGTCACGAGGTCTCCCGGCACCGCCTGGTGGGGCCCGGGGCCCGCGTTGTACCACTGCCGGAGCTTAGTGTAGCGGTTGGGGTTGTCGGGGGTCTCATACTTGTAGTGGTGGCGCGGCGGCTTGACGAACCGGTAGCCATTCACGGCGTCGCCGTCGTCGCCGGCATCGTGGGCGGGGGCCGGGGCCAACGGCGGGGTCGACGCCCGCGACGACGACGGCGTGGACTGCGAGATCGGCGTCGACTGGTGCAAGTGGAGCTCAAAGTCGCGGGAGTTGTCGTGGCTGGTGTCGTCGTCGCCGTCGCGGTCGCCGTCATGGTCGTGGTCACCGTCGTGGTCACCGTCGCTGTCGTTGTAGCTGGGGAAGGCCACGAGCAGCGGCATCTGCAGCACCGACGTCTTCACCAGGTGCGACAAGTCGAGCACGGGGCGCCCGGCGTAGTTCTTGGCGTCCGGAGTGCCGTCGTGCTTGAACTTGAGCTTCTTGCGCTTGGGCTGCGGCGGGCACGGCGTGGAGTCGCTGTTGGAGAAGCTCAACTTGAGGCTGGTGCCGGTGGTGTTGCAGATGGACATGCGGGCGCCGTCGTCGGGCCCGGTGCTGGGGGTCGCCATCACCACGTCGGGCAGGTCGAGGTGGGCCCGCTTGCGGCCGCCGCCCACGTAGCGGGGCCCGCCGCCGGGGTTGTCGTCGGAGTCGCCGGGGTCGTCGGAGTCGCTGTCCGGGGCGATGGTGCGGTTGCCCAACACAAAGCCGTCGGGGTCGTCGGAGCCACTGCTGTCGCCGCCGGCGTCGGGGCCGTCGTCGTCGGCGCCGATGTGCAAGTTGTGCAAGCGGGTGATGGGCGAGAGGAACGACACGGTGGTGTTGGGGTGCAAGGGGGTGGAGGCAAAGTCAAAGGG